>JABEVN020001473.1:0-24752 GCA_013146195.2 Codonopsis lanceolata
CCTTTGTCTTTAACTACTTGGGAACAGCTAAAAAATAATTCTACAAACTGAATAATGAAAATTTGATTTCACCACATGCATCTTTTATTTAATTAGAGTAGTACGTAGAAAATCTAAAACCATGGGTGTGTTTTCTTTTCTTGTCAGGAAAACTATGAAGAATAACAGTTCAAAATTAATTAATAACTAATGATTTCTTATAATAATGCTTAAAATAAATTCCAAAATAGAGATAAAAATAAACACTAGAATGTTTATCCTCAATTTGTCCTCCTCTCCTTTTTTCGCAGAGCTCCAAGCCTCCAACCCATATGGAAAGCAGAAAGGATGTTTTTGTACAACTGACCAATGATTGACATCGTTATTCTTAATAGACAATAATCCTTAAATATAGGGAATAATGTTATTAGCTCAGTAAAATAAATTAAAAAAATATTTTACTGTTATCAAGAAAATGAAATGAGCTTCAAATGCTCAAATGGCAGTGAAGCCATATGCATAAGTTCACAAACAATAAGGTAATGTTTCCCATAAACTGTCAATATTCACTACCACCTTCCTAGCGAGCTACTTGATATTTTAGCTATCTGAGATCACTCGTTTTGGGGGATGTTTGCCTTCTCTTGGAAAACCAAGTTTGACATTTAATACAGATTTAAGTTCCATAAACAAAGAGATGGCCATAACGGTTTGGAGTTTGGACCCCCACCCCCACTCAACCCAACTGATTGGGAAACTCTCGTCGAGAGCTCCCATACTCCAGACGCCGGGGAAAATTACGGTGACTCATTGATAAATGGGGAGAGGTCTATTACCTAAAAAGGAGCCACCCTCACACTGCAAATAAGATTCTTAAGACTCGATCCTTGATTTTGTATCCAAATCTACTAGCATTTAACTCATTGAACTATGTTCGTGTGGGTCCCACTCAACCCAACTGTACTAGCTAGACAAGCTATTCCTCTAACACCTTAAAGTTATTGGAATCCAAATCCAGTTAATACATATGTATAATGTATAATTAATGTTTGTACGTGTATCTGTAATATACATACATGCCTATACATTGTGAAGAAATATAAGTGAAATTTAAGAAAAGAGTAAAGTTTATTGTAAGACGATCTTACGGATCATAATTCGTAATACAAAGTTTCACTCTCGCACAGCTCAACCCATTAAAAAGATTGTGAGTCAGATAAATATGATTCATCTTACAAAAAAATATATGTATGACCGTGTTACGGTCATTTTTCGTAAGACAGATCCTCTTTACTCGGTCTACTGTGTGTTGGTAAGTTGAACTGTGAGAGAGTGGGACTTTATTTTACGAATTAAAATCCGTAAAACTGTCATACATGTGACTTACTCAAAGAATAATCGAGTCTTTTAATCTTACACTTGAATTGAATAAAACTCGCATTGCAAATCAATGTTTTATTCAGAAATCCCAACAATTAATAAGAAAAATATTGGCTCTTTTTCACTTGAATTAAAATTAAATATGCATTCAATTAACTCAAACGCAGATCAATACTTTGTTCAAAATCTCGAAAATTCACCGGGTAGAAATATAAGGTGGTGAGGTAAATATCTAAGATTTTCTGGGCCGGGGAGTGGGGAGGGAAGAAATATCATTGTATCCGATGTATAAGAATATATTCCTTACTTTGAAACTACATAACACCTTGATTACAAAAGAAGTTTGGTCCAAAAAAGTTGGAATTCTATCTTCACCTTCTTTTTTTACCTGTTCTATCACTTCATCTCTCTAACGACTAATTTTTTCCAAACTTTAGCTTTTCACAAAATCATAATAAAGCCTTGAACCAAATTTCCAGCAAATTATTAAGATCTAGATCAACCAAATTTAATTAATGAAAAATAAAATACAAATAGATTTAGAACCGAGAAAAAAAATTATTACTACCATAAATCTTTAAACAAATTAATTCAACTCTAGCGCAAAAAAAAAAAAAATCAATTTTGAGTGTAATGGGTCTAACATTGAATATATATATATATATATATATATATATAGAGAGAGAGAGAGAGAGAGAGAGAGAGATACGGCTTCAAAAAGCATAATTTATATCAATATTTAGTAAAACTTTCAATATTTTTACATGAAATTTCTTACCACATAAATTTGGATGATGTAAAAAAAACCATTGATCCCTACTTGGCATCGTCTCCCTTTCCCTTTCGACTTTTCTTGATCTTCCGGCCAATGTCTTCTCGAATTCTCGGAGGAAACATCGATTCAACATCACTAGAAAAATCAAGCTGAATATTATTCCTTCGAATTTTGGGAGACAATTTTCTCTTCCTTGAAGAAGGTGGTGGTGGTGGCAGTACAGGTCGAGGTTTTCTTGGAGCTGGCGGACACTTTGTCATCACTGGGATTTTTTGATCCAAAGATGTTGGAGTTCGGAACCCATCATCATCATCTGCTACCTCGGATTTTCCTAAATTTGTGGGTGTCGACTGATCATCACTACTCTTTGTCTCTTCTTCTTCTTCTTCTTTTTTAGGACTGTTGCTGTCTTGTTGAACTTCTTGAAGGTGATCAGGATTTGGATTTGAGACTATATCGAGGGACCCATCTGAAGAAATTGAAGTGGGTGATGATGAGAAATTATCAAAATTGATCTCTTTTTGATCTTCTTTGAATTGACGGAAATCTGAAGAATTTGACATTGTAAAGAAAATGGAAATTGGTTAACTGAATTTGGTGTACATCAAGAGAGAGAAAATGTGTTTTGTGTGTGTGGGAGCTAAGAAGGGGATGGATGAAAAGGGTGAACTGTTATGGAGATCCTACATGGGGGGATAAAATCACCAAATCTACCATCTTTTCTGTTTTCTTTACTGTGTGTTTTTGTGTGTGAGAGAGAGAGAAAGAGAAAGAGAGAGCTTATGAGAGTTTGTGCGCATCGGATCCTACGCCAAAGAGGGGGTGGTTTGAAATACTCCTCCCCCACCTTATTCTTCTTCTTCACCAAACACTCTCTCTCTCACTCTCGCTCGCTCTAAAAATCCCTCACTCTCTTTAATTCTCTCTCTCTAGAAATATCCTCTCTCACTCTCGTTGATATCCATATCAAAAATGCACATATGGTAGGGGTTAAATTATGTGTGAAATGAATACTTGAGGTTTTTATAATTTTATTTTTCTGATATTTTACGAACTTTGATGCATCAATGCACGTGGTTTTGCTACAATGGGACCATCTCTGATGTTAACTCTTTTCCCATTTTATCGTGATATCACCCACTCTTTCCGTTTCTCGGATGCCTTGTTTACCTTGCAAGCAACAGCTATACCTAATATATATATAATACATAATACATTATACATCTATAAAAATGAAACTCCAATATTATCTTCTAAATTAAAATACGGATACAATAATGTTCTCAAAATAAGTGTTTATTTTGTCACATGAACAATAATAAACACTCATTTTGAGACATAATAGTCATATTCGTAAAACTAGAGTAATTTGCTAGAATATACTCATTTTGTCTTAAAATTATTGTCTTGATTGACTTATTACACGGTTTAGGAAAACACATTTCACTGGATTATTAATACTTGTTTAATGTGTAGTTTACTTTAAAATTTAGGTGTATGTTGCTTATAATTAAAGTAAAATGAAAAGATAAGGATAAGGTGATGAAAGTATTGTCCTAAAAATGAAAGTTTCAAATAAGACAATTATTTTGGGACAAACAAAAAAGAAAAAGAAGACAATAATTTTTGGATTGGGAGAGTATTATATTACTGTAATTCTCTAAAAGTTACTTTTGCACTATACGACACGATACTCCTTCTGTTTTATTTAAAGAGTTTGTTTCATAAGTCTAATAAGTAATTGATATATTACTGTCATTAATTAGAATAGTCATAATTACAAAAAAAAATTAAGCACACCAATATGCTTAGTGCTTACAACACACGTGAAGAGTAAAGATAGAAAGTTATGAAAATTATAAACATAATTTTTAAAAATAGACTATTAAAGTAAAATATTTTAACATAAAATAGTGAATTATTTGTAAACGTGGACTATTTGTTGATTTATTAAGGTTTTTTTTTTCTTTTTTTGAGATTGAGTTTAATTAGTTGATTTGTTCAAGTCACTTTGAGGCACCTAAATTTAATTTACTTCTTTTAAAGAGTCTAGCTTGATATACAAAAAGAGGATGCCTATAGCCGGCATTGTATTGATGTTTGGGTCTATAAAAGGGTTTGGAAAGTTGGCTTCAATCATATGGATATATAGAGTAGCTATAGCTAGGTTCATTAAGAATGTTTACATGCAATCGGACGAGGAAATTTGCTGAGCATTTGAGAAAGTCAAAAAAACTGCTCCAAAAGTAAGGGATGGCAGTTGAGCCATTCATCTACGCGTGTATATGAAGATTTAGCCATTCAAGTATAGTTTGTACTCCCACCATTTTAAAATACAAAAATGGTAGATGTACAATTATTGTTATAACTATGAATTCAAGAAGGCCAAAGTTGTTTGGGAGAAAGATAATTTTTCATTTATTAAGGTTTAGTTTTAGTAATAGGTAATAGTTGTATAAATATTTGTAAACCTAATATTTTGTTTTAAATAAGAGTAAAATTTGCATTTATAAGTGGTGTAAAATATTTTTTACACAAGTGATATTTGGATCATGACACGTGTCAATCATAATTTTTCATGTTTTTTTTTAATTTTGATTAACCATGTGTCGTGTTTTAAAGCCACTTGTGTAAAAACTACTCCCTCCGTCCCTAAATTATCGTCCTCATTTCCTTTTTCGTCCGTCCCAAAATAATTGTTCACTTTGAAACTTACCTTTTTAGAACATCACTTTTACCACTTTACCCTTACTTTTTCACTCTATTTTAATTATGAGCCACATACACATGGACATTAAAGGAAACTACACATTAAATCAATATAAATAATCAAGTCAATTGTTTTTTCTTAAACTGTGCGCCGGATCAACTAGGACGATTATTTAGGGACGGGGGGAGTATTATACATTGCCGATAGATAAAAATTTAATTTTTTAAAATTAATGTCCAACTTTCTTTTTTCATACGTTTGAAAATAATTGTACTTAATTTTTATTTTTTGAGTTTTTAATCATTATATTTATACTTTTTTTTCTCTACTTTAATGATGATTTCAAATACACATAGAGTCATATATATATGATACTAAGAGTTTTTATAGAGTCAATTAGTTTTTTTTAATCTATATGTGACGGTCAAACATCATGGGTCAGGTAAGAATGATTCGTCTTATATAAAATATTTATAAAATTGTCGTATTTAAGTTTTGCCTTAAACAAGACCTAATTAAGAAGGCATTGACTCCCGAGATGTATTATTATTAAGAAACATTTATAAAACTTGTTTCATAGTAGTATTAGATATGTTGAATTGTTCAATAAATCTATTTTATATACGTTTAATAGCTTGAAAAATGCGAAGAAAGGGAAAAAAGAGAGGATAAGTAATATTGAGATCATTGATGAAATTTAGGAAATCTTTGGAGAATTAGAGCTTTTTAAAGAAGAAACCATTTTATGATGCATTCAACTAAGAATCGGCTTTATATAAAGAAAGAGTCTACTAAACCACGGATGCCTGCGTAAGGTTGTATGTACTCAACATATTTGGTATAATAATACACTCTCTCCGTTCTTATTAAATTATTTTCATGTATTGACTTTTTAGTGTCAAATCTATTGTTTCCTAATTAAATAAAAAAATTGACGTATATATTTTTTTCCAAATCATAACACTTAATTTCCATGTAAAAAAATCTTCAAGGGTGGACCATTCCATTTAATAATAGGTCTAAATTAAGATAATCTTTTGTCCTAATCAACTATGCTTTGTAATCTCTTTTCAAAGTTTTTACAGTAACAAATTAAGTTTAGGAAGTAGTTTTATAAAACAGTGTAGTAATTAATAACAAATTGGCTTCCTAGTAACTACTTCCTTCGATCTGGACAAAAAGTTCTGTTTAAAAGTCAAACTTTAAAGGGTAATGCTAGAACCACTCAATGAGCACTCAAATTTGTGCGCCAAATAATGTGGTTTCCAATATATCATCTTATTTGGCATTTTATGGGCTCCACTATAAGTTAAAAAGTTATGTTAACAATATGACACATAAGATGCCACATCATTTGGTACCCAAAATTAAGTACTATTAGAGTGGCCCTAGCATTACCCAACTTTTAAAAAGGTAATCTTGGCCTTCTCATTTCTGACCAAAATATGAGTCTACGTGATGCCAGACACTCTTATTGGCTGTAATGCTGGGACCCACAAAATGTCCAACCAACGAGAGTATACCACATCATAAACTACTCATATTTTGGTGCAAAATTAATGAGAGTGACCCTAGCATTACTCTTAAAAAAAATAATACTTTTAGTAGTCCATTAAAAATAAATTGACATTTTTATGTATTACTCCCTCCGTCCCTAAATTATCTTCTTCTTTTCCTTTTTCGTCCGTTCCAAAATAATTGTCCAGTTTGAAACTTACCTTTTTAGAACATCACTTTTACCACTTTACCCTTACTTTTTCACCTTACTTTAATTATAGACCACATACACATGGGCTTTAAAGGAAACCACACATTAAACCAATATAAATAATCAAGTCAATTGTTTTTTCTTAAACTGTGCGCCGGGTCAACCAAGACGATTATTTAGGGACGGAGGGAGTAATTTTTTGAAAGTAGATTTTTTAAGTGAAATATCTCAAAATAGTATAATGAACTTTTTGCCATGAACGGAGGGAATAGTATATGGCCAAAAAAAAAATTACTTCGCTATACTATGACCCTAATTTATTTTTGACCATGCACGTCTCCCTTTACAAATTTCATTCTTTGGGTTCTCTTTTTGACTTTTATATTGAGAAGAAAATACAAAAAGGGGGTTAAATATTCATAAAATCAGATTAGAATTGAGCAAATCCAAGTGGATTACATTTTTGGTCTAAGTTTCTCTATGTTTGTAATCTAACTAGTATTCCGCCCCCTTGCAATGCATGGACTTAATATCATTATAAATAAAATAAGAAAATTTTAATAATTATAAAATAAAATTGAACTCCATAATTCATCATCTAATTTTACACATACTGAAAAAAGATGGTACAATTTATGAGCATTATAGTAATAGTAATTTAACATTCTGACTTTATTTATCGGTCTACATCCACTAACTAATTTTTGTGAATCGTTAAACTTCTCTCTTTTTACATTCTAGTAAAATTAATCTGAATATAATAAATATTGATTCACGTGTATAAAAATATATGTCACATTAAAAAGCAAAAAAAATAATATAACAAGAATTTGAGAATACATGAAGGTTCCAAGCTGCTATTAAGTTTCCCTAGGAAATCTTAATTTTAATGGGACACTTTTTATTTACAAAAAACTTTTAATGTTTATCAAATTGTCTCTTCAAAATCACTTAATTCAATTCTTTTTGAGGATAAATATATTAATACTACATTATATATTCTATTTTGCTTGAGGCAACTTAATGCTAGTGTTCGAAAATAACTATACACTCTATGTGTTTTTATTGCCGAAATTATAAAAAAGTTTATGCAAGATTTAAGATATATATTAATGATTTGTTTTCTATATTTGAACGTTCAGAGTTATTTAAATTTCCTCTGTTTAATTTTTTTTTTATTTCAGTAAAGTAAGTTAAATGTTCATGGAATAACTCCAAAGTTAACAGATGAGATTTTTTTAACAAAATGATTTGATATAATACATATATAACAATTTAATTCATGAATATTTTACATATCTGATGAAATAAACTTCAACATTTTGAAATGACACATTTAGATAAATTATTTGAAAATATCATAGTTCGGATGTTTATTTAAAAAATTAAATACAATATAGTTCAAATGTTGTTATATACTTGTTACATAAAATAAGAAATATTTTTTTTAATGATATGATGCAAATCATGTTATTCAATCTCTTGTATGTGTTGTTTATAGAAGATTAACCCTTACCAAGTATGAACTTTTACATGATTATTTAAAACTATGAATTTAATCCAAATCAATTTTCAAAATAAAATGCATAATAAATTTTTTCGTTTCATTATATTTTTAAATTCGAATGAAATTTATAAGTAATATATTTATTTTGTTAAATACAATAAATTCTTTATTATGTTAGTTTAGGACTGGTATTCATTTAATTCGAATGAAAATTATAAGAAATTTAGTTTTTTTTTTAGTATCACACTTGTTTTGTTATGTTAATGTTGTACTCTATTAATGATTTATGATTAGTATTCATCTACTAAATTTAATAAGCTATTAAAAAGCCAATTTTTTTTCCATCAAAGAATCTGTATAAATTGTTATGTTTTTATTTCAATTAATCATTTAGTTTGAATGAAGTTATTATTTATTTTTAATATGTATAGTAGCATACAGCGTTGATTCCTGAAAACAAATTTATTATGAAAGTGAAACTAATCAAAACATAAATAAAAAAGTACTGTAGGTTGAAAACATAACTAAACATTAAAAAAATTGCATTACGCACCTGAAATAGAAGATTATATAATTAGAATATATAGCCTTAACTTTAGCGCTCATTGAGCCTTGGTTGGGCTGAGGTGGGAAGTCATTTTGCAAATATTTTTTCTTACGTGGTGAATATTACAATGTTCATCAAAGGAATAGCAACTAATTTATATTGGATTCATTATTAAAATCTAGTTGATAATTGAATAGCCATGAAAATATTGATATCCCCAAGGCGTGCATGTACAACACCCGAAATTAATCATACACGTTATTATATATACTAGTTATTTAGCCCATGCTTCACATGGATACAATGTGAGATATATATATTTTTTGTAATAATAATATAACTTTTGAACATTATAATTAGATTGTTAATCTCCTTCATGGTTATAATTTTTTTCTATTGTTACTAATATTAAACGATTTTTTTACCTAAATACTTTTAAAATTAATATAAGTTTCTAGCTAACGTGAGATACATATTTTGTATTAATAATAATAGTAATTTATATATCTAAAGACTTTTAAAATTAACATTCAACTTGATAATAATATTAGAAGTCATTTTGTTAAAAACTTTTAAAATCATAATTCATTTTTAAACAATGTGAGATACGTATTTTATATTTTTATTGGTAATGAAAGTTTAAGTCTTTTATCTAAAGACTTTAAAACCAACATCACATTCTAACCATGTGGTATACATATTTTCTATTAGTAATAATAGTAGTAGATAAAATACTTTTTAACTAACATTCATTTCTAAACAATGTGGATACATATTTTCTATTCGTAATAACAAAAGTTGTCTTTATCTAATGACTTTTATAACCAATACTCATTTCTAAATAATGTGAGATACATTTCTTTGTAACCAATGTGAGATAAATCATCTAAAAACTTTTTAAACCAATATCACTTTTATAACCAATGTGAAATATTTCTCTTATATTACTAATAATTGTAAACTTTTAAAATATTATGTGGACTTTAGGTGTGTAAATAATTCAGTTAGGTTCGGCATGTGATAAAATACAAGTTGAACACTATGCCATCAGTTTATAAAAAAATCAAACCGCGAAATTTCAAACCAAACCACGACGGTTCAGTCTCACAGTTCAGATTGATTTCAGAAAGATCTCTAAACTTTAAATTTTAAAGTAAATCAAAATAATTAAAAAATTAATTAAAACAATATCAATAAAAGCAAATAGATTTAAATTACAATTTGATCACCCTAGCTTGATTGATTATTCGTTAAGCTCACTCTAATTTTTTTTCTCACTTTAGTCACGATACTTGACATTTAAAATCAATAAAATCAATAGTAGTCATTTCTATTAATTAAGTTTGATGGAAATGTTCAAAAAGTCATGAATGCTCATTTATCTTTGGCATGCATGTAAAGTCAATAATTTCAATATATACTTGTCAGTAAAGTCAATAAGGTCACTATAAATGATCAAACTATGAAAAACAAGTTACTAAACTCAAATATTTGTCAAATAAATACTAAGTTATTAATAAAGTTAATTTGTCTAAATTTTAGTTGTTTTTATTCATTTCAATTGCTTATTTAACTTATTATAAGTTTTTTTTTTTGTAAGATGTATTTCTTGTAGGTTAAGAAAATTCTTTATATGGTCAATAAGTGAGAATCATGGTTGATTTGGAATTACTAAATTACAATAAATTTGGTTTATAAAAAGGGTAAGTTTCCTAAATAAATTCTACCTTGATAGACGGTTGAGATTAAAACCTTAATAGAAATTTGGTCCTCCTTTTGCCTATAAAAGAGATGTAATATCCATCATATTAATCTATTACGTTAAATCAACTTATTAGGGTTTTTAGGCCAGAAGGGAGAAACCATATTTCGCTTCTGTTTCTCTATTATACTGCAGATTTCGGATCAAGCGTAAATCACTATAAACAACATGTTTTCATCAGGTATTTTAATTAATAGTAGTTTGCATTTTATTGTGATTATCATGAAATTCAAGATCTAAGGTTTAAGATTATTAAATAACAATTGGTATCAGAGCTATGTTTCGAACTCACGATCATCCATTAAATATGCAATATTATTGTTTCATCAGATTAAAAAGTCGCATGCCTTAGTCTGTTTTAATGAACTCTTGGTTAAGCATATTATGTTGAAGGGAAATCAATTTCCAACTTGCATTTAGATATTGTTCATCATATCGATATTGAATATGGTACAATATTCCTTGTCAAGAACTGATTTCATTGCTACTAAGGTGAACGCTATTTATATTCAGTAAATGATCAGTTTCTTATTGGATTAGAGCATTCCCTCTCTTTATAAGAAGAGGTTTCATTTCAAAACAAGCTAAAATGTTCGTAGACTTATTGTACTACGAAAAGTAAAGGTATTGAAACACCAGAGCCTGATCGAGTACATGCAGTTCAGCAACCTCTCGAAAACGGAAACTCCATGGTTAAAGAACTCGATCAGGCTTCAGTAAGAATCCACTTAAAAAATATTAACACGATCCTATTTTGGCCTTCAAATTTTTCTTCAAAATTTTATGAATTTTATATTATTTTAAGAAAAATTAATTATGTTTTTTCCGCACTAACCATTTTTATATGTATAAAGTCTAATTATCACCGCAGTGATACTTGATAATTAAATTGATGTTATTTAATGTTAATATTTATTGATGAGTTTTCTATGTTATACATACATATTAGAACGGTAATCACCCAAAGGTGATTCTGATCCACATGTTTGAACAACATTAAAATTAATGTGTTAGAGAAAATAAAAATATCCACAGATATTTATCTTGTTCTTGTACACATGATTAAATTGGAATTATAACTAATAATTAATTTAGTAGAAGTTCTACCCACAGGAGAATCTTCTTTATGTATATTTAGACAATTTTTAACTCCTGTATATCTCTATTATATTTCAGCTCTTGTTCTCGTTAATTTGCACTCGCATGCTTCATCTGTACCCTCTCTCAATGATACCAACTTCTCAGAATGACGTGAGAACGTTGAATTCACTTTGGGTGTTCTTGATCTCGATCTTGCAGGGAATTCATGGAACTGATGCAACGCTTTAAGACTACGTATAAGTCTGCTAGTGGAAATGAATGTCTAACTCACTACTATGAAGTTTGATGGTGCACGGTCAATGCACGATCATATTATTGAGATGCAAAATCTGCAGCAAATAAGCTTGGAATTTAGGAATGAAAGTGGATGAGAATTTTCTTGTCTAGATTATCCTAAATTCTCTTCTTCCACAGTATGCCCCTTTTCAAGTGAACTATAATTCCATTAAGGAAAAGTGGACAGTGAATGAATTATCTAACATGCTAGTTCAAGAGGAAACATGGCTTACTCAACAAAGTGTTAATGTTGCGCATCTCACAATTCAAGGAGCGAATCATAAGTTTGGGAAAAAGGCTGGAAAAGACCATAAAAGAGCACCACCCAAAATGAATAATAACGTCTAACACCCTCAAGTCAAGGCAAAGAAAGAAGAAGTTTGTCGTTTCTGCAAGAAATCTGGACATTTCCAGAAAGATTGTGAAAAACGACGCAACTGGTGTGAAAATAAAGGTAATCCTTTGGGATTCGTAAGTTCTTCATAATGTAACTTCTCTAATGTGCCTTCAAATTCATGGTGGTTGGATACATGTGCTAATGTTCATGTTTCTAATTCGATGCAGGGATACCTTACAACCCAAATCATAAACCCAACTGAAAACTTTTTATTTGTGGGAAACGGCAATAAAGTTCCTGTCGAAGCTATTGGAACGTATCGTTTTGTTCTTGCAAGAGGACATTATTTAGATTTATTTCAAACTCTTTATGTTCCATCTATTTCTCGCAACTTAGTTTCAGTTTCAAAACTTGATTTACAAGGATTTATGTTTGATTTGGGTACTGGAAGTTTCAATTTATATAAAGATTCTATTAAATTTGGTTATGAAATTCTTGTGGATGGTTTTTACAAATTTACTTTGTTTTCTCCATCCTTACCTGAAACCCAATTGACTCTGTATCATAATGAAGAAACTGAACATCATGTAATGAAAAAGGATTCTTCACTCTTGCGGCATCAGAAGTTGGGACATATATCCCGTGAACGACTTCAAAGATTAGTAAAAGATGGGGGTTTATCGAACATAGATTTTACTGATAATCAAAGTTGTGTGGATTGTATTAAAGGCAAAACAATAAAGCACACAAAGAAAGGAGCCATAAGAAGTTCTCAGCTTCTTGAAATAATACATACAGACATTTGTGGACCTTTTGATGTTCCAACGTTTAGGGGAGAAACATACTTCATCACCTTTATAGATGATTATTCACGTTACTGTTATCTCTATTTATTGCATAACAAATCTCAATCTGTGAATTTTGTTCAAATATTAACGGAGGTTGAGAGGCAATTAGAAAGAAAAGTGAAAATCATAAGGTCCGATAGAGGTGAAGAATTTTATGGAAGGTATGATGAAACAGGACAACATCCTGGACCTTTTGCCAGACTTTTCGAACAACTTGGAATTGTAGCTCAATACACAATGCCGCATTCTCCAGCGAGAATGGTAACCGAGCGAAATCGCACGTTTTTGGAAATGGTTAGAAGCATGATGAGTCATGCTAAGTTTCTCATTACGTTGTGGACATATGCTCTTCGTATGGCCGTATATTTTAAATAGGGTTCCCAGTAAAACAGTTTCAAAGACTCCTTTTGAGTTGTGGAAAGGCTGGAAACCTAGTTTAAAACACCTGCAAGTTTGGGGATGTCCAGTTGAAGCGAAGGTATATAATCCTCAAGCAAACAAATTGGATTTGAAAACCATAAGTGGTTATTTCATTAGTTTTCCTGAAAAATCCAAAGGGTATATAATTTATTGTCCTAACCATAAGCTGCAAATTATGGAAACTGGTAATGTCGAATTCATTGATGATGACATGATTAGTGGGAGTACATTTGTGGAAGATAAGTCTGTTCATGAAGTTAGGGTAACAATCTCATTACCCAATAATCAAACAGACAATGTGAATCCTTCCATCGTTGAACCGTTAAACGTCGAAGGATCACCTGTGGCTCCACTCATCGTTGAACCGATAAACGATGAAGAGCCACAACCACATCAGCCACAACCCCCTAATGAAATCATTGCTAATGAAGAAATTGTAGAATAAGCACAGGAACCGGCAATGAGAAGATCTCAATGAGAAAAACGAAGTGCTATCCATGATGATTACGTTGTTTATCTACAAGAATCTAATTTTTACATAGGGATAATGAAAGACCCAGTTTTTTATTCACAAGCCATTACAAGTAATAATTCTGATAAATGGATTGATGCCATGAAGGATGAGTTGAAAAAACATTATTAATAAATGAAGGAAAATATAAAAAAACAAATAATGGAATGCAAAGTCAAAAAATATTCCACGTAAGTAATTAGTAAAATTTTCTTCTAAAAAGTCAAAGATGAGTCAATAACTATCAAATTCGAGAACGAACAGAAATTATATAAATTATCAATACTCACATCACAGTTTTAGTTTGTTGTTTACAAATTTGTTTTGTTTTAGCAAGCAATTATATAATCACAATGTCATCTTCACATCTTGTACTCGTCAAAAATCAACACCTCATATATACTAACCGAATGGGGGTGCTCGTCATTATGTCTTCATTCCCTTGCTCCGTAGTATGTGCCTATCTCTGGTAACGGTTTGTTTCTTTTTCGTTGTCTCTCCAATGTTAACACGCTTTCACCATTTTTACAACACATTCAAATCTATAAAGACTCAAAATCTCATCTGGGTCATCGTCAATTTCATAATATAATTGCAAAATCCATTTGGGTCTTTCTTTAATTTCAAGAAACTTTCAAGTTAGAGTTTGTAACAATGGTGGCGGCAATTCAAGTGAGGTTTAAGATGGTGGCGGAAGCGTTTGAAGAGGTGATTAGGTGAAGGGGTGCGACAGTAGAAATGACATTGAGCATTTTTCTTAGGGCAATGGAGAAGGGGAGTTTAAAGGATTTGTCTGATTTGGTAAATTCTTTTATGGAGAAGGGTAATTATGGGAATTTTAGGGGTAATGAAATCAGAATCAAATGGTGGTGGGGGATTTTGATGATCTTGATCAAAGGTCGGATTCACGGGAGAATGATTTGGTGAAGAACTTTTTGGGGGTTTATACCATCTCCAATGCTATACCTCAAATTTGATTAAGCATGCTTCACGAAAACCACAAACAACCACTGCGAAATACTTACCCTTCATCAAATACCTCATTAACGAGTATGTCATGGTGGTACTTCCCCTCCACTCCCTAAGAATATTTATTCGATTTTATAATTTGCATAAATTTTTGTGTGATGATTCGGTGTGATCTCACGATTTTTTTAAAATTTATTAATTATGTGAATATCTTGTTATTGTTGGTTCATTCAAATAGCTTGCATATTCTATCTACAAAATTAAGTTTAAGAAACAATACTATATCAACCGTGCATCGCACGGGCAATAAGCTAGTAATTATTACTAAAACAAAAGCCGCTGCTGCCACTTGGTGACTTTCTGTGAAAAGCTAAAAGTTTTAAATAGATTATGTGCTGCCACATGTCACCTTTGAAATGGTAAAAAAATTAAATCGATTAGTTTAAGATAAAAATTATAAATCTAATTAGATAAGATAAAATTCATAAAACTAATTTAATAAGATAAAACAGATTTAGGATATAGTTTTACGAGCAAATCTATGATAGATATTTATGATTATTATTTTTCGAACATCGCTTAATTAAACTAGATTTTATCATATGTAATTTATACAAGCTTATTTGACTGAAACTCTTCGATTTCCATCTCTTTTCATTTTCATAATTTTTAATTCATACAAATTATCCACGAGATAATTCTATGTTATTTATTCTTCTACGAATCTATATTTATTAATTATTAATTACTAATCTATTAATTATCAAGTAACTATTATTAAAACAGAAGTTGTTGCTGTCACATGACGACTTTCTATTGAACACTTAAATTTTTAAATGAATTTTGTGCTTCAACGTGTCACATTATTGTGAAGTTGTAATTTTTTTTTCTTGCTGCAAAATATTAAAAACTGCCAAATTTAAAAACTGGTACCAATTTATATATGGTAAAAGATTTTTTTAATTATTTTTTGTTGCCAAAATCGGTTAGTACAAGATATATTTTATCACATTTGATTTAAACATGTTTCACTTGATTAGGACTCTAAATTTTTATAGTAAAAGTGTTTTTTGCACATAGATTTTGGCCGTGCTCAAATATTTTAATATTTCAATTATATATTCATACGATCAATTTAGAATGTTTACCTTATTTTTAGTTTTTTCTTTCAAATTATTCAAATTAATTTTTTTAACTATTTATTACAAGTTTAGAAAATCATATTACTATAAACAACTTTTGTAAAAAAAATTATTAAAACCGTGCATAGTGTTCTACATATATATATATATATATATATATTTTTTTTTTTCTTTTTTTTTCCTACCTGAGCTGCCCGGCCCTGTAGGCCCAAGACATGGGTCACGTGCCTGGCACATCTTCATCGATCACGGGTAGAGCACACGCGTCTCAAAGTTTAAAGTACGAGGAAAAGGGACAATGGCCATTGATATACCGCGAGCTGGGGGCGTAGCCTTCAGCGGGTAAGAGTATAGCGAGCTGGGGGCTTAACCAGCGAGCAGGATATACCATGTTTGCCCGTCAAAGATGGTTATCGTGAATGAGGACGGTTATGTCCGGAAAACTCTCCATGTTATCGTTGTGTTGAGTGGGACAGTTAATGGGGCAGTTAATATGCCCGCCATTTATGTCATGAACATTAATGGGCATTTATGAGCAGTTATTCTCTCCGGCAACAACTATAAAAGCCCCTCAAAATGAAGGAGGGAGGTATGTGATTCTAATTAATAAGCCTAAACTCTGCTGAATTGCTCATTTGATTAAGTATTGTCAGAAGATTGATGGTTCTTTGCCGACATTGGGGTCGGGGGGACAAGCCGAACAAGCAGCGGACATGGATGTAGAACAGCTTGATCCGGTTGAGACTCAGGCCGAAGAAGAAGAGAGGGTGGAGTGTGATACACTCCAAATGCGAGATGAGCCAGAATTTACAGCTCAGAATGAGGTTGAGGAGGTGATTGTCAATCCTGCTTATCCCGAGCAGAAGATAAAAATTGGCAAGGCACTTTCAGTTGAAGCTCAAGCAAGTTTGATCAAGCAGCTTCAAGACAGCTTGGATGTTTTCGCATGGAGACCGGAAGACATGCAAGGCGTGAGCGAGGCTGTAGCTTTACATTGTCTCAACATGAATCCGATTTTCGGAGCCAATTCAGGCCCGAGTTTATGCGAAAAGGACCAGGCTATTAAGGAAGAGGTTGAGAAGCTGCTCAACGCAGATATCATTGAAGAAATACATTATCCAACTTGGTTGGCTAATGTTGTTATGGTTAAAATGTCTAACGGCAAGTGGAGAATGTGTGTTGACTTCATTGACTTGAATAAGGCTTGTCCGAAGGATTGTTATCCCTTACCTCGCATTGACAAGCTGGTGGATGCTATAGCCGGGTTTGAGCTCTTAAGTTTCATTGATGCATATTCCGGGTATCACCAGGTTAAGATGAACGAGCAGGATAAGCCCCTGACAGCTTTCCGAGCAGCAGGAGGGTTGTACTGTTATCAAATGATGCCGTTTGGCTTGAAGAATGCAGGAGATACATATCAGCGAATGGTCAATAGGGTCTTCAGCTCGCAGATCGGAAGAAATGTTGAAGCTTACATTGATGACATGGTGGTCAAGACCAAAGGGCACGAGCATACAGTTGATTTGGGAGAAACTTTTGCCAACCATATAAAGAATAACATGAAGCTTAACCCAAGCAAGTATGTGTTCAGGGTGAAGGCGGGCAAGTTTCTGGGGTTCTTGGCAACTGAAAGGGGTTTAGAGGCCAATCCAGAAAAAATTAAGGCATTGGTCACTATGAAGCTTCCTCGGTGCATCAAGTATGTTCAAAAGCTCAACAGTAGGGTGATAGCCCTTGGTCGTTTTATTTCTAAGTCGGCAGAAAGATGCTTGCCATTTTTCAAGGTTCTCCGTGGAAACAAGGGGTTCAGTGGGCCATTGAATGTCGAAGGCTTTCGAGCGCCTAGTGGAATATCTGTGGAATATCTGGGACAGCCTCCTTTATTGAGTAGTCCAGTTTTTGGTGAGACGTTTTTGTGTACCTAGCGGCCACAGAGCAGGCTGTAGCCGCTGTGCTAGTTATGGAAAAATGTAATTTGCAAAAGCCTGTTTATTATGTTTCAAAGGCCCTCACTACAGTGGAGGGACGATATTTTAATGCAGAGAAATTGGCTTACCCCCTTGTTGTTGCTGCTCGAAAACTTCGAGCTTACTTTTCTGTGCATTCAATCATTGTGTACACGGACACGCCTCTCAGGAAAATTTTGCACAAGCCAGATTCTTCTGGTTGCTTACTCACCTGGTCCATTGAGTTGACTGAGTTTGATATTGACTATCAACCTCGACGAGCAATTAAAGCGCAAGCTTTGGCAGACTTTGTGGCTGAGACTAGTTTCACTGACTCATGCGCGAAGGAAGTTTCTGCTAAGACAGTATCAACGACTACATCAATTCCAAAGCCCCGGCCAAAGTATTGTTGGGAATTGCACGTGGATGGTTCGGCCACCGGCAAGTTTGGAAGTGGAGCCGATTGGTGCTAGTCCCGCCGGCGAAAGCAGATGTGGAGTTCGAAAAGGCATTGCGTTTCAAGTTTCCAGCATCCAATAATTAGGCAGAGTACGAAGCCTTGATCGCGGGGCTCGAGCTCGCGCAAGATGTAGGAGTCCGAGAGGTGATTGTTTACTGTGATTCACAGTTGGTCGTGAATCAAGTACGGGGCGATTACGCTGTTCATCATCCAGTGCTAGTTCGTTATTGTGCAATGGTAAAGGAGATTTTGAAGGACTTCGATTATTGGGAATTGGTGCGAATTGCTCGCGAGAATAATATGCGAGCAGAATATTTATCCAAGATGGCCGAAGACGAAATTCAATCCCTGCATCCAAGGGTTATGATTGAATATGTGGAGGTTACAGTGATAGAAAAGAAAGTGGTCATGGACATCGAGCCTGCTGCAAAGTGTTGGATAGATGATTTAACGGCTTATATCGAGCAAGGGACTTTGCCCGAGGACAAGACGGAAGCTCGAACTATTCAAAAGGGCATGCCGATATATCATTTTGGATAAGATACTCTATCGACGATCGTATACTAGACCCCTGCTTAGGTGTGTACGACCAGAGATGACCGAGGGCATTTTGGGAGAAATTCATGAAGGAAAATGTGGAGGGCATCTTGGCCAAATGTCTTTGGCAGAAAAAGTCTTAGCTGCTGGTTTCTATTGGATTACTTTGAGGCGAGATGCAAAAATGTATGTTCGGCGTTGTGATAAGGGCCAACGCTATGCTGCCATACCTCGGTTACCTTCTACCGAGCAGACCTTTGTGGTAGCATCGTGGCCATTTGACATGTGGGGTATAGACCTTATTGGCCCTTTTCCTTTGGCCCGTTCGAAGTTTAAGTATGCGGTGGTCGCTGTGGATTATTTTACCAAGTGTGTGGAGGCTAAGCCTTTGGCAACAATTAACGAAGTCAATGTGATTGACGTCGTTCATGAACACATATGGTGCCGTTTTGGAGTTCTGCGAGCAATAGTATTCGACCATGGGACTCAATTCTCAGAAAAATTCATAAGGCATGCGAGCAGATGTGTGTGAAGCATTGACAGTCTTCGGTGGCATATCCACAGGGTAACGGGCAAGCTGAGGCCGCTAACAAACAAGTCATGCATGTCCTTAAGCGGAATCTTGATGATAAGGCAGGGAGATGGGTGGATGAGTTACCTTCAGCCTTGTAGGCAGTCGGAACAACAGTTAGAGGGCCCACTGGGGAGACAACTTTCTCTATGGCCTATGGATCTGAGGCCATGACATCAGTGGAGATGTACTTGCCTAATCACAGGGTGTCACATTATGATGCCAATTCCAACAATGTTGCTCAAAACTGACCTTGACTTGTTAGAAGAAAAGCGATCGAATCCAAAATGAGAATGGCAAATTATAACAATGAAAGCAAAGGCCCATCACGATAAAAGGGTTCGTGGTTGGTCATTTGTCGGGGAGTGGTTCTCCGTGAAAATTGAGGCGATCGGCCATCGAGCGAGTGGGGAAACTTTCTCCCAATTGGGAAGGTCCTTTTCAGGTAGTTCGAGTTGTTAAGGAAGGAACCTACATATTGCAAACAGAGGATGGTGTTGAATTGAAACATCCATGGCATACAGACCATTTGAAAAAATATTATCGATGATTAGCAACGCTCGTGATGTTTGTCCCTCAAGCTTCTCGCCCTAAAAAGTTGAGGTGGAATGAATGAGTAGGTATTATTTTCATATTTTGATTATTTCATTTATAGTATTAAAATTCAGCGCTCAATTATACTTTTAGTGAGCATGGTAGTTTCTTTCGCCGAGTAAAAAGTTGTTTGAGTGAGTTGATGTTATTCGATTATTCTCTTTTCACGGGCATAAGCTATTTCTCGCCGTGAAAAGAGTTGGTGTTCGAAAGTTAGTTGTTTTGGTTGTACTTATATTCTCTTTTCACGAGCATAAGCTATTTCTTTCGCTCGTGAAAAAGAGTTGGTGTTCGAAAGTTAGTTGTTTGGTCAGACTCGACATTTCTCTTTCACGAGCATAAGCTATCTTTTCTCGTGAAAAGAGTTGGTGTTCGAAAGTTAGTTATTTTGATTGTTCTCGATTATTCTCTTTCACAAGCATAAGAGATGCTTTTTGCTCGTGAGAAAGAGTTGGTGTTCGAGGGACTTGTCTTGTTTCATTCGGGCTCAAGTGTCTTTGGAATGAGTTGTCTTAATTTAAAGCTTATTTGTTCAAAAAACTAACAATTGAAATATTTTGAAGACACAAGCAAATAGAATATTGACAAAGGAAATTAAAAGCATAGCACGTATAGCAAATATTACATGACCGAAAGATAAATTGTTTAGAGACCGAGACAAATTGTTCTTGAAAACCGTGGGCACGTGCCAAAAAAGAAAGTTTCGTGTGTTTGGGGAATGATGTGGAGGCCGCTTGATCGTGGTTAGTCGTTTCTTCATGGTTGGACTCGATAATGATAACATCCTCTTCCTCACCGGGCCAGCCTTCACCTTCGGCCGTCTCTGCTGAGCTGTCCAAATTTGGGTCATTAGCTCGCTTATGGTTTGAAAGCAGTAGAGGGGGGTCCAAGGTGATAGTCCTTTCTCCTGGCCGCCTCAAAGAAGAGATTCCAACTCGTTTCTGTGATATGGAACAAGGGCATGGCCAGACGGGCCGAGCAATGAATGGCGGATTAGTGCCCCACTCACGAGTAGCTCGCCGATTTTAACCCACCGCATGATATCTCGCCAAGACGTGGTGCACTCCTCGAGGAAAAACGGATAAGCTTCATTCTCAAGAAGAGGCAAAATCTTCATAATTTTTATGGTCTTCAATAATGTTTTGTTTTTGATCTTTGCTCTGGGCGAGATTGCTCTTTCTTCGCTTTTTCCACTCTAAGAAGAGGGCCTTGGTTTCCTCCCATAAGGTTGGGTGGCTCTGAGCTCTTCCTGATCACGGAGATATTATTCGTGGTCGCTTCTCTCGATTTCTTGGAGAAATCCAAGTGGGATCCCAAGTTTTTCTCCTCCTCGACCTTGAGAGCGGTCACTTTGGCGTGAGAGTCCCCTGGCCGCTTTTAAGCTCTACCGAAGAGTATTGATGGTTTCCTCCGCTTGGTTCTTCTTTCCTTCACCATACGCATTGTATTGATGTTGTCAATAAGTCGATCATACATCGCCTCTATTTTCGGCAATCACCGCAAATAAGGGTGTAGCCGGTGCTTGTGGTATGTTAAAGGAAAAGAGACTGCGAGAAGGGCGAGGGTACTTACCTCGGTCAAGCACATTCCAACTTCACGACCGTAACCGAGCTTGCATGCTCGTGATTTTTCTTTGAATGGGCGGACAAATGCTTGTTTCTTTTTGGTCGCCCTTTTTAGCGGCCGGAGGAATTTGTTCGCTGCCATTCAATTGCCTCATGTCCGCAAGTGTTAGAGCTAGAGTATAAGGAAAATGAGACGTGTATAATAAGTTTACAAGTTTGAAATAGAGCAGAAAGTTAAAAAGAGCGCACCAAGAATTGAAAAAAGCAGCCGTTCCGGTTCGCGCACAACGGCATTCACTAGAATTTGTTTCATGACATGGTCCCCAATATGGATGTGGAAGTTCTGGGTCAATGGCAACTGTGGCTCGACTCCTCCACCTGCCAATTTATGATCTCACCTTTACCGAAGGCGGTTAAATCGGATGTGAGGACCTGCTACCAAGTACCCGGGCCTGCCCGACCATCCCGTCCTTCTTTCACCCCAAGCAATGATCCGAAGGCCCCGGCTATTTGGGGTTCACCAAATTCTGGCGCCTGTCAGATTCGTGGAGCCCAAATTGTTAAGGTAAGCAAATGGCCGACCAACACTCGACTCAACTAATAAGGCTTTCCCACCCTGACCATCCACCTTATTTGGGCCGTCATCCGAAGTTTGAAGTAATTAGGGTTTGAGCGCCCTGTGATACGTCCGATTTTCTTATCTAAGGAGAATAGGAAGAATTTCCTAAACAAGGTCATCTCGGTTCGAACCGAAGAAATTCTGAAGGCAATCCAGATATACCACCAAAGAACTTTACTGTCAGTGGTCGTCGCAAGGGAGGGAGCTGGTTATATTTAGAATTCTACGATGAATGGGTCGGTGGGGGAGGCAAAGCCCTACAATGAAAAAATTGAAGTAGAAGACCATTCGATCTCATTGGTAATTGTGCCTGCTCTCATTGATGTCTGGTCGAAAGCTCTTACCTGAGTTCTTGGGGTCCATACCCAAGGAATAAAACCGCATCACTGCTTCACAAGTCAACTCGTCCCATTTGATCGAGGTGGGATGTCGGCAACGATTTGTCTGGACGTGTTCTTCTTTTGTTCGCTTTGGGGGTTACTCGAGCCGGCGTAGGTTTTCGGGGCTGCTCATTTTCTGAAAAGCTGCTCATTTTTGCCTCGCTTCCTGTTCAATAAAGTGTCAGTTTTCGCCTCCGCGAATCAAAGTAATTTCTTCTTGCTCGCTTCCTCGAACTGGAACTTGTAGACACCCGTGTTTTCCTCGAGAGCACCATGGTCGTAGTGACGGCCTTCGATTTTTGAGTGGGTTTTGCCGCTGACATCCTATAGAAACAGAATCGAGGAACACATGTTAAATCTTGCTGGGTAGTTTGGCAAAAGTAAATCAACTAAAACCCATGGTAAAGAGTCGTCCTAAGATTCGATGAGCGTGGCGCCGATCAAGTCTTCCTCGATTCCTTATTTGGACCGGAATGGTTTGGTGATGGGGAACAAGATGAGGTGAAGGAATCGAACCTAAAGCCTACGCTGGCAGCTACACTCTAAATGCGAAGTCTTCAACAGATTAGCTACGTAAGGGACAAGATATGGAAGAATGACATCGGGGAACCCTAATTTGGGTTTAAAGAAAGAAAAAGCATGGAGAAGATATGGCAACAAAGATTTAAGAAAGTACCTTTTGTCGAGGAATGAAGGCCGTTGATCTTGGAATTTGTTGTGGATTGAGTGTTGGTGTAAGCAAGATCGCGCCAAAATAATCTCAATTAATTAGTAGATGAGGTTCTTCAACTCGAGACCTCTTAAAGCAAGAAAAGTTGGAATGGGGAAGGCTCCCGCTTTTATACATGGTGGAACCGCTGAGATTACCCATCATTGGGCTCCTGCTCGAGGCTCTGGATCGAGGCATTAATGGCTCGTTGGAAAATGGGACTATCTTTTCAAAGAGGCGGCGGGTGACGATTTATTTCTTTAAAACCCTTTTGGGCTGCCATCTGCTTAAAAGCATTGATCATGGGCAACTCGATGCACATAATAAAGGATTTAATTACATTTCAAGAGCGTTTTGGTATATAAATTAGTTATTCTCCTCGCTCAGTATGAATACTCGGAAGACAAGGAGAGGGGCTACCGAGCTGCCCAACTTAGTAGGCCCAAGACATGGGTCATGTGGATCGCACAACTTCATCGATCACGTAGAGCACATGTATCTCAAGGTTTAAAGTACGAGGAAAAGGGACAATGGCCATATATATATATATATATATATATATATATATATATATATATATATATTTGAATGTATCAAATCAAAGACCATTCATATTTTTATCTTTAGTCAGAGTTTTGTAGACTTTTCAATTTTTATATATATAAATACTTTATTTAATATAAGTAATAATATATAAATAGTACCAAATAGAAGTGTTTAATGAAAGTGCTCTTACAATATAGTACTATCTATATTTTTATTTTTAGTCAATTTTATTTTGAAATGTTATAAAGATTGTAGACTTTTCAATGGTACAAAGGTCATAGTATTTTCGGTAAAAGAAGTACTGTGAAAATGTCTAATGGATTAAATTAGATGTATCTTTCAAAATTTTAGAGACTACTTTCAAAGATTTACTAATAAGTATATATATACATGGACGGAAATTTGATGGGACATAATGCAAGTAGGTAGTGAGAATGCAAATAGCTTTGACTAATAATAAATTATGAATTTATGTATTTATTTATATAAAACATTAAATGTTAAGTAAATGTTGTTGATTATAGATCCATTTTTAGAAAGTAAGTTTAGGCGGAAAAGCTGCTATAAATAGAAGAATTATATCTTCATTATTATATATATATATATATATATATATATATATATATATATATATATATATATATATATATATATATATATATATATATATTCGTAAGGTGGAATTTACTTTTTTCATCTCAACTCACCTGCATAATGAGTCGGGTCATAATGATCCATTTTACAAAAAATATTCATAACTGCTCAACCAGCTTTTTGCCCAATATTATACAATTCTCTTTTTTCTTTTCTTTTTTATTTTTTTTGATTTTTTTTTTACAAAAAATATAAAGAC
>JABEVN020001474.1:0-24744 GCA_013146195.2 Codonopsis lanceolata
CATCGAAGCGGTCGGAGTTTTGCCCGAGTGCGGGACAATGTTAGCCGGCGGTCGCGGGCTGGCAAAAAGGTCCACCACGCGCCGCGTCAGCAAATCCTTGGGGGCTCACCCGGAAAATACCTTCCACGAGCAAAGAAAAAAAGCGAGTCGGTGGCCTCAAATAGTCCACGTCATCCTCATGAACTACGTAAATGCTCGGAAGAGCGGTCGAAGTCAAACTTCTCTAGTTATAGAAGCAGGGGTGGCTTGGCGGCGATCTGGAATAACTCCCTAATTGCCATGTAAGGGCGCCTCACGAGCACGACAATATTACAGTGGCGGCAACTCGGCATGGCACAAAATTCTTCATAAGTCGGGCACATTTCATTCATCCCAAAGTTAAAAAAGGTGATCTGGAGAGACTAGAACACGACGCTCCCTCGGCATGTCCCGGTTAATCACGATATTCCTCAGGGAAAGAAGGCACTGAAGCCAAAAGATGATCGAACCCGATCACGCTCGTCGGCTCGGAGGCAGAATCCATAAGTCGAGGGCATTTTTAAGTAAATTTCTAATTCTAAGGGGTATGGTATGGGCGACCATTAGAGCAATATAAAACTCTCTTTGATAAAAGCGAACAAGTGAAAAGAAAAGTGAGAAAAGATGAAGCAGACTGAAAAGAAGAAGCTGGCGTGAAATATTCAGGTTCGCCGAGTTCCCTTTTATAGCAAGAAATCAGAAAAATGACAAACTGGGCAAACAGTGGTGAACAGTGGCCAAGAAAAGCTTCCAGGAAACCAAGTTTGGGCGCCACCCTTATGAGGTTTGGGCATGGCGCCTAAACCTCTAGTAAGCCATGCCCAAACTTGCTCCATTATTGTCTCTTTGTGTTGATTTACGTCCAAATCGTCAATTAATCTTCCGTCGATCACGAAAGCCTATCGGATATTAAAGAGAGGCTATATGGCTCCAATTATGTTTCTTCATACGAGGAAGAGGCGGTTGCCTCTTCCCCTACCATAAATCGCGAGAAAAACCTCCTCAAAATTGAAGGTGTATTCTTTTTGAATTTATTTCTAAAAAACAGCGTGCCATTACCCTTAGAAGTCGGTATAGTTTATTTTTTGCATGTATTTTGAGTGTGCATTTTATTTTATCATGCCATTTAAAATTATGTTACATTTCATCCTTCATGTTTGTACAGATATTAACTACTAATTACAGAAACAAACAAAAAGAAAAAAAAAGGCTGACATGTGCAGGAAAGAAGCTAAAGATCAAATGATACTCTGCCCCTGCTCAAGCCACCTCCCCTGACTCGAGGACCCAACGTGCCATCAGATCTGCGCATCCGTCCCCCACAGGCGGCTTGGTCTATGTCGCATCATCATCATCATCATCAACTGCGGCGCTGATGCGCGCGTGGCCTCGTGTTCAGACATGAATAATCATCTATCAGCCGCTGATATAGTTTGCTGATGCCAACAAAGCCCCGCAGGAGTCTCTTGTAGGTGGATACCTTGACCTGAAAGAAAAAAAAAACATCAGTCAAATAAAAAAAAATTTAAAAGTGAGCATCAGTCGGCCAAGAAAAAGAAGAGTGATAAATATACCGTGCGGGCCTGATCTGGGACACGGTACTCCTCTGGAATCTCCGCATCTGGAATAACTTCCCTTATGAGCCTGCCATCTTGCCGGTAGGGAAAGGATGAAAAAGCATCGTCAGGCATGGAAAATTCAAGCCGTGCATCTAGAACAGGTGAAGAAGGCTCAGCCCAAGCACCATCAGCGGATGCGAGTCTCCCGATCGGATAAGGAGGAGGAGGAGGATGAAGCATTGTCCTCAAGAAATCTTCATAAGATATCAGCGGGAAGTCAGCCAGGGCATCTTATATTTGTCAAATCAGAAGCTTTGTTTGGTATGTGATGTGGCTCAATCACATATGGAGGAGGTGGAGGAGGTGCCACCGGGTCTACCGTAAATGAGACATGCTGGCGATTGACCCGCTCACCCATATATAGCGAATCACACATAACGGACACCATCAAAATCCGGCAACAGCTCAAAAGCAAAGTTACCTCGATGGGCCTACGGATGCTTCAAGGAAATAAATTCACGAACCGGAAGTTGAGTTTGCCACTACGTCTTGCGATCAATGACTCGACATATTGACCCAGCCGTCTATCTCTTTCCGATTCGCATTTACAAATTTGAAGCGGATATGGTGGGCGGGGCGTCGCTTCGCGGTGTGCACAGTAAAAAGTCAAAAACGAGAATAGGCCCACACACGAAAAAAAAAAAAACACAAAGGGGGCAAGAATCAGCAAAATAAAAAAATATATATGAGGAAAATATATATATATCTTGAAAAAAAAAAAGAAAGAAAGTACCTCGAGGCGAGGGCAAAACCGATCATCACCTTGAGTCGTTCAGGCTCAATTTATCCATATTGAAGTAAAGCTCGGCCGGCGGCCTGCCCCAATCATACTCAATCACCCGATCCGGATCTCGGAGGCGGCTCGATAAGGAAATCCTCGAAGGAAGTAGAGGCATTGGCAAAGAGATGTGCCCAAAAAAAAATAAGAATGTCGGGCAAGGCGGGTCCAGCGGCGCTATCCTCGGGATCAACCCCCGCCCGGCATTCCTCAAAAGCCATGTTTTCACACTACGAATGGTTACCGCATCAGCCGTTTTGTACTCGGGCTCGAATCCCAAAGATCCTCCACCTCTTCGTGGCGTTCGCGGAGAGTAAAGTCTGTTCGGTTACGCCCATCTTGGTAGAAATACCGATAATAGCATAAAATCACAGAGTCATGGTAATCTCTCCCGGTGAGGTGGAAAGTGTGGGTGGTATCCCACCAAAAGTTCAGCGACACGTCAAAAATAACTCTGTAACTACGGAAGGGAGTAAAGGCCCGCATAAAACTCAGGACCCGTGTCATCTATCAACGTCACAGTGCCAGGGGCATCAAATGAAATATGTCCAAAACAACTTGGAACAAGAGGCCTTAGCCTTGTCCAAAACCCACGTTCTGGAAAGAAAGAGGAGAAGGAAAATCAAGGTAAGTATCCCACAAGCCTTTTCTTCTTGTACATTAAATACATCAGATTTTTCAAAAAAATATATATAAATAAATAAATAATTTTTTTATATATATTTGACGTTAAAATTATTTTGTACAAAATAATACATATTTTTATTTTTTTATTTTTAAAAATATATATATATACTGTGTATAAATATACATGTCAACATGTGTAAAAAAAAAAAAGATTATGTACTTTGTATTTAAAATATACAGGCCATATTTCTTTTATTTTCACATTTTTGTAAAAAAAAAAAAAAAAATTTTGTATGCATTCACATCAAAAGAACATCTCATTGTATATTCAGCATCCCATTTGCATTAAAATAAAATGATACATGCATCATTTCTTGCATTTATTAGTCAATAAGCAGTATTGGGAATGCACGAAAAAGAAATTTAAAATGTCACCTGCCATGGAAAAATAATATATACTTAACATTTCTTATATCCCTATACCATCAGCATGCATAAAGTATCTGTTCTAGTACATAAAATATATCTGTTAAGTCATGTATATATCCGAAAATGTATCAGAAAAATGTGTTCATAAAATTGTGCATTTCATTCCGAAAATTCCGTCATGTGAATATATGCCATGTAAAAATATTTTCAAGACCAAAACATGTGTCATATAGCTTTATTTGCATTAACATTGTAAACTATGCATAGTAGAGTCAAATAGTAACTACTAGTTCAATTTGGGCATCGCAAAAATAAATTGTCCAAATTTCATGCATTATTACCAAATTTGCATCATTTTAGTCTATAAGTCACATGTATAAATATCATAAGCTGCATATATATGCTCCAAAAGTCCAAAACATCACAGAAATTGAACAGATCTGGAAAATTGATCAAATGGGTGGAAGAAAATCATACTCACATTGGAATCGGGGAAGATTCGACACATGCTTGTACCAGTCCCTCACCAAATTGCCCCGATCATCTTTGTGAATAATAATAACCAATTTTGTTTCGAATCAAAGGAGGGAGTTCTTGTTTTTTCTTACCAGATTCCGGGTTCATCGGTGCCTTTCCTTTCCTAGATCTAGAAGAAGAAGCCATCTGCGCAGAAAAACAAAATTTTTGGCGGAAGAAAATTGAGAAAAGGAAAGAAAATAGAAAAAAAAAATGAAGAAAGAAAACTTACATTCGTCAATGGAGAAAAAGAAAATGAAGCTGAAGAAAGAATGAAGGCTTACGCCTTCATTCTCCCATAAGTGATGACAAAAGGGAGGAAAAGTGATATTTTCACTTTTCCCCCTCCAAGCAAATCAGCATCAACACTCAAGTCCTTCAAGTTTCAAAGCTGCAAAATGGTCCCTGAAACTTAACAGAAAGTTAACAAAAGTGATTTTGTTAACTATATTTGATAATCTTTCACCCAAAAGACAGGAAAAGCTCATATCTCCGGCAAGTCAGCTACCAGACAAGCAGAAAAGTCAGAAAAATCAGCGGCAAAGGTAAATTCCTCTTCCCTTGAAAAAAAAAATCAATCAAAGAAAAAAATCAATCAAAAAAAAATCGATCAAAAGAGAAAAAAAAATGATGATGAAAGAAAAAAAAAACAGACCAAGGATCCCAGCAGGGATGAACTACGACGGTCTGATTCCCTGAATAGGGATACGTAGGCAACCTACTTCGGTAGGCACGACCATCACAAAAAAAAAAGAAAAAAAAAGAAAGAATAAAATTCCCCAGCAAGAGCGGCAGGAATAGCCAAATCAGCTGAATCAGCAGCAGCGGTCAAAAGCAAATAGGTAAGAAAGCTAAGAAAGGTAAGATTTCTTATTTTGCCTTCAGAAAATAAAAGAAAAATCTTTTTCAAAAGGATTTTTTTTGTTTCAAAAAAAAAAAGAGGAATATTCAAAAAACAAAAAAAGGGGGAAGAAGAAAAAGAAAATTCTTTATCGTGTCCAGCAGGTTTCGGTCAGTTGGATGCAATTTTTGAAAAAAATTGAAGAAAGTTCTATCGTATTCGATGGAGTATTGATCGGTCGAGTACAGTTTTCGAAAATCTGAAGGTCCTCTTATTGTGTTTGGAAGAAAGGTATTTGACCAGCCAGACACAATTTTGAGATTGATCTCTTAACATATTTCCACGGCGGATATAGACCGGTTGAAATATGGTTTTCGAAATACACAAAAATCTTCATACCGTATTTGACAACGGTTTCGGACCGGAAGAATACGGTTTTTCGAAAAACATGAAAATCTTTTCTTCTTCAATTTGGTTGTTTGTTTCGGCTTAGGCCGAACTACGCTTGGTCTGATTCCTTTTATTAAAGGATACGTAGGCAGCCTACATTAGTAGGTCCGACCATCAGAGCATTTAATTTGCAGATCTGCTTAAAAACTGCGATAACCTGCTATAACTGACTAAAAATGTCTAGGATATGGAGGTTTGATAAATTGCTGCATTATAACTGCTGCCTACTGCATATTTCTCCCTCGTTTTGAAATGAAACGAAATTGGAGAGTCTATTCTAATCAACGATGTTCGTCTATTCAGTAAGCTGCGGGTTACCCGTAGGCTCCATCGTTGAGGGGCTCTGTAGACACCCCAATTTCGTACCCCAGATACATGACATGACATAAAATATCAAGAACTGTTAAAACATTAACAAATGTCAAGTTACAGGGTCAAAATTGCAAAAGGACAAAGCAGGATGCACAAAAGGACAAACTGCAGGGGACCAAAGTGTCAAAAAAGGAGAAGGTTTGAGGTTTAGGCTCCACCTATCAAGGGTTTGGAGGTGGCGCCCAAACCTCCTCCCAACTTGCTTCGAAGCGCAAAGTTTGCCGCATTACTGGTCGTCGAATGCGGTGTACAACCCTCCGATGCACGAAGAGAAATCTCAAAATTCCAGCGATGTCCCAGGCCTCCTCCTATTAAATAGAGGTGTCAGGCTCCTTCATTCGGCTCAATTCATCCGTAAAATTTCTCTGCGTTCCGTTACTTGAAGAAATAAATACCGATAGATCAATTTCCAAAGCCTCGAAACCACCAAACCTCCGCCAAACACAAATCCACCCGGTAGAAGTGTACCTTAGCCCCCCAGCTAGGTATCCACCCTTTTTCCCCGGTCCAAAAATCGTGGATAGAGCAGTTGCTCTGCCCGATTTAAAAGGCCGAAATAGCCAGTAGTAAGCCATTACTCTGCCCAAATTTAGCCTTTTCCAGTCAAACAAACAACCAGAAATAAACAGTTACCCTGCCCCAATCCCGAGGCCGAAAAGTAACTTTTCATAGCGATTCTGTTGCCCAAATTCACACAACACACAACTTCAAACCGCACTGGACTGCGGACAAAAAGAAGACTCTCTCTCCCGAGGACGAGCGAGCACACCCCTACGCCTTTTGTAAGCTTTTATTGTTAAAGTCTTTTATTTCTATGTAATAGTATCATTTCCATCCCAATGTAGATATATAGCGGTTGTCTGCCCGGATTATTATTAGGAAATAGTACTAAATGTAGCCATTATTATGGCAAAATGTTTTTAAATAAGTTTGTATTTATTTCACTTATTCAATAAAGTCTTTATTTGTAAATGTATTATTTCGGTCGGTTCAATATCAATATATAGCGTTATCTTTGCCGGATTTTGTTAGGAAATAATACTAAATAGAACCGTTATAATAGCCAAATATTTTTAAATAATGTGTCTGTAATTATTTAAAGAGAGCGCGAGTCCGTAAATAATGTGGCCACGAATGTATTTGTTTAAATTTCCTTGTCATTATAATACCTTATTTATTTGCTAAGTAAATATGACAATAAGCATACTTGACCAAAAACCATTTCGAGACCGAAAGGGCGAGTTGGGTACTAGCACCTTCCCAACTCGTAACTTAGCCTCCGAACCCGCTTTCTAAAATCTACGGTTTTTTTACGGGTTTCCTTTATTTTGCCTTAAAATAAAGGTGGCGACTCTAAAACTTTCAGATCGGGGGGCCTCGCAACATTCCCTCTTTGCACTCGTTTCTCCCCTAAAAAGGGAGATACGGAATGGAGAGTGATGTATTCCCATATCTCGTATCCCCTAAACAATGGATAACTTGATGCGGGAAACCCATAGCTCCCATAGTGATCTGATTGGGCCATAAGGATATTTTCAATAAATCCATAGTGGGGGCGTCGCAATATTCTTTCTTGCACTTCTCTATTTTCCGAAAGATAAAGGGAGAATGGGAATGGAAGAGTAATGCATTCCCATATCTTGTTATCCCGAAATAAGGGATAACTTGACATGGAAAACCATTAGTTCCCATATTGGATACAAAATCCACTCAGGGCAACCGAGGCACATTCCAACGTGCTATTATAGACAGCACTCCTCTCGCACTTTGGATTTCGTCTTCCCTAAACAAGGGAGGGTGGAGCGAGGCGGTGGTGTCCCCATCACGCACGCACCCCTATCCAAGGGTCGCACTCTCGAACCTCACAATATCCACAAATATAGCCACGGCCGTATGGGAACACTTTATTCAAATGCGTAAATTAATATGACAAGCATACTGCAGCCAGAAACAAATAAAAACAAAAAAGTTTTATTTTACGAGTTTTGCCCTCCATTTTATTTAAAATAAAACAACTCCCAGCCAGTCGCCACCTGTGAGGTTCGGGGTGTGCTGCCCAGCCTGCCCGGCGCCCTTGGATAGGGGTGCGCGTGCACCACCGTGCGAGCGCGGGACACCACTGCTCTCGTTCCACCCTCCCTTGTTTAGGGGAAGACGAAATCGAAAGTGCGAGAGGAGTGTCTTGTATGTTAGCACGCTTGAATGTGCCTCGGTTGCCTTGAGTGGATTTTGTATCCAATATGGGAACCGATGGTTTCCGCATCAAGTTATCCCTTTTTTAGGGCATACCAGGATATGGGAATGCATTACCCTTTCATTACCATTTTCCCTTTTTTAGGGGAAAACGGAACAATGCAAAAAAGGATATTGCGACGCCCCCACTATGGATTTATTAAAAATAGCCTTATGGCCCATTCAGATTGATATGGGAGCTTTGAGTTTCCCGCATCAAGTTATCCCTTGTTTAGGGGATACCAGGATATGAGAATGCATCACCCCTCCATTCTCATATCTCCTTTTTTTTAGGGGAGAACGGGAAAGTACAAAGAGGGAATGTTGTGAGGCCCCACTGAATCCGAAAGTTTTAGAGTCGCCATCTTTATTTTAAGGCAAATAAAGCAAAACCAAAGAAAAGAAAAATAAACCGAGAAAAAGAAAACGGGTTTGGAGGCTAAGTTACGAAGTCGGGGAAGGTGCTGGCACCCAACTCGCCCTTTCGATCTCGAAAATGGTTTTTGGCTGAAGTATGCTTATTGTCATATTTATCTCGCAAATAAATAAGGTATTAAAATGGCAGGGAAATTTAAACAAATACATTCGTGGCTACATTATTTACGGACTCGCAGCCGTTTCCTTCCAATAATTACAGACACATTTAAGAATATTTGGCCATTATAACAGCTCTTTTACATAATATTTTCTATTCTAATCCGGGCAGCACAACGGCTTATATTGGCTACATTGCGCCGGATTTAAATAACAGCTTTTAAAAATAAATTAAAGACAGAAAGATAAATAAATAAATAAACTGCGCCCTTAAAGGTATTACCTTTTAGAGCGGCGGTGTGCTCGCTCTGTCCTTCAGGGAGAGGGAGTCTTTTGTTGTTGTTTGTTGTGTGTTTGTTGTTTTGATTTTGGCAGAGTGACAACTTATATATTGTAGTTTTGGTTTGTTTGGTTGGGCAGAGTGACGGCTTAGTTTTTGTGGTTTTGGCCTTTTTGGTTGGGCGGAATAACGGCTTATAGAGGGTGTTTTTCAGCTCGTTACTCAGGCAGAGTAAAGGCTTACTCTGGGATTTTTGGGTCGGGGAAGTGAGGTGGATACCTAACAACTAGGCTAGGGATTACTTATAACCTATGGGTTTTTATTTTGGCAGAGTTTGGACGGGGTTTGGAGACTCTAGGGGCTTCCACTCACCTATCTCGCACCTCTCGTACTATTTCTATCGGAAGATCGCAGAAGCAGAGCTTCGTTGCGATTTTTTTATCGCGGAATTGAGCACTGAAAACGGGAGCCGGGGGTCTCTATTTATACTGAAGGAGAGGGACACGCTGGGAATTCCTCGGTTTGTTCTCCATGCATCAACAGCTTGTACCTTATGCTTCAGAACTTGTACAATCCGACTTCTGAGAGACGAAACAGTGGAAGGCATGGTGCGGCCAAGGAAACCCTTGGTGCGGCACCATGCAAGCTTTTGTCTTTCAATTTTTCGCACTTTCCCCCCCTGCAGTTCACTGTTTCGCGCATCCTGCTTTTCCTTTCGCATTTTTGACTCCTCTAACTTGACATTTGTTGAGTTTTAATAGTTTTTGATATTTTATGTCAGTCACATACCAGGGGTACGAAATTGGGGTGTCTACACCGTGATGGCAGCAAAATCAAACACGGTCAATGTGGCCTCTCTCTCCAGCTAAAGTGAAAGGTATGGGTGGTATCCCACCAGTACTCCCGCAAAACCTCAAAAATTGGCGTATAGCTGCGGAAAGGATGGAAAGCTCGCAAGAACACACTAAAATCGGACGAATCCACCAAAATCTATGCTGGCAAAGGCATTGAATTATAGATGGTCAAAACTTTGTCACAGTTAGCCCGAACCCTGACCAAAGCCCGGCGTGCCTAAAGAAAAAAAATAGCAGCATCTCAGAACCAGGAAGGAAAAGGGAGGTAAAAATTCCTATCTCTAATGAAATCCTATGCATGCCATAATATTATGCTATTCTTTCTAACCATGTCGAAATAAATATATATTGTTGCATAAAATATCCATTGTAAGAACCCGAGCCTTCGTGTATTTGATTTTCTCATTTCGGCATGCCATCTAACCGTAACCTCGCTTACTTGACTTGAGGAGAGAACTTTGATTTGTTTAGGTAGGCTATCTAGAAGACAATACCTTAGTTCCATATGTTTCATAGACATTAAATAGTTAAAGTTACAAGTCGAATACTGACGCTGTTCGTTTCTTAACTCGGTTGAGAGTTGACTCGCGTAGTTCTTTCCTGTGACCTTGGTTGTACCCTAGGTCACTCCTCTATTTTTTTGATGCTTCATTGAGTATCCCAAGGCATTATTACACATGTTTTATGCTTTATTGAGTTGCATTTACCCAACGTGTGCTTTACCTCTAATTCTGGACCCGATTGACCTTGTTTTTGGCCTGAGACTTTATTCCAACCTGTCAACCGAACATCTCTAGTGATGTTCGGCCATGCCAACCAAAATCCATGGGGAGTGTTCGGCCACATGAACCGAACAAGTGGGAAAAGATTCGGCCCAGACAATCGAATAGTGCTCCCGACATCAGCTTTGTGCTGGTTTGATTTCTGACGTGAAATTTCTATTCTACCCTTATTTAACCTTTACCCCTTCATTCATTTGAGGGTATGTTAGTCCTTAAACACCCTTATAACCCCTAACACTCCTCCCCTCTCTTCATTAGTGACCGTCTTCAGCCATGAACGGGAAGGAGAGAGAGCGGGAGATTGAGTGTGAGACTAGTGTGTGTTCCGGCGATTCCCGGAGTTTCGGTCATCCGTTTGACGAGCCGAGACCACCATCGGAAATCCATCACCGAGTAGATCATTTCTCATGGGTTTTTTTTCCTATTCCTAGTTGTTTGTGGCTCGATAAAGGTACGTTACCGAAACCCTAGTTTCTCTTTCTAACTCAATATTGATGTTAGGTTGCTAGGGACTTGTTCCTCGTGAATTGTCATTGTTATACATGTCAAAATGAGATATTATTGGTGGATATCAAAATATGAAAGTTAGGGTTTGAACCCAAATGGTTTGATTGGGTGTATTAGAATAGTTTTGGTTTAAGATTGATTGTGGTTGGGTTTAGAAACCCGGATAAATTGTGACTTCCGAACTTATGCCTTGACCTAGAATTTGAGACATTGTAATTTGACCTAAATAAAGTCAATTAATTATAGAAGTTGTTGATTGAGCCTTAGGATAAATTCCTATGACCACTTTTGTTCATTGAATATTAATCACAAAATCTTGAGATTTGATCGGGTGAGACCTGATTAGTATTAAGGTTGTATTGTAGTGTAGGACTCTATTGGAGGTCCTTGTTGATGTTAAGTACTATATTGTCGCTAGTCTTTGGATTGGGTATGTTTGGGTCGAAAATGCGTGACTTAAATGAAAGACACTTGAATTGGTTCGATTATGAATTAGAACTGTGGATGTTTATCAGACTTCAAATGAAGTCCCAAGACATGTAAGAATGCGATCTATGCCTATATGAAACCGAGGGAATCATGATTGATGTTATTAGAATATCGACTCACTAGAGTCGCCTTGTGAATATTTTGGGGAACCCGAGAAAATGAACTTGAGAACCCTCCTATGAGATGATTTGGATTGGGACTATCTTTAGTACTCTATACATGGAGTCTACTTGTATAAGTCACTAGGATAACTAAGTTGTTATCTAAGACTCGCTGTTATGGTTTGACCTCACAAATTGTCTTCCCTCTTGTGTTGCTTAAGTGTTTAATTATTACGTACTTTTGGGTTATAGAATAGATTATTATTCTAGGAAGCGTTTAGTGAATGGCTTCATGATTCTCGACTAACGGAGTAGTCTTCGATAGTACATGATGGACTGATGGTTAAGTTATGACTTAGCTTGAATACTATGTATATTTGATATTGTGATTAAAAGCATGATTTTTACCTTGTCAAGAATTGGTTCTTCTATGTGATTTAATGATACGACTTTAGAAACATATTATGTTTCTCGCTTTCAAGAATATACTCCTAATGAATTATCAACATGCATTGTTTTATGGATTGCATTAACTTGTGGAATTACAAACTTGAATTGATCTAAGGCTTGAATTGGCATCTATCAACTTAAGCTTCTCGCTCGTGCATGACTTAGTGATTGTGAACTAGGGTTCCTAAATGGAACAAGAACCTAGCTATTTCCTTAATGAGAACAAAGAAAAGAGTCTTAGAATACATATAGTGTTCAAACACTATTTGATTGGAATTATAGAAATGACTCAACAGAGTCGATACTAGTGAGCTAATGAACAATATAGGCTCAATGATCAATCCGTACAACGTTTGAGATTTGTTTAACTAGAATCCTAGTTCTGATATTCCTGATTTGGATTGATGTTCATGCTTGCAACGGAACTAAACTACTAGTTTTGATTTTCTTGATTTTGTTCATGTTCTTGATTGATTGTTAATGGTAGAGTATAATATGCCTACTTGATTGGACGAGTTCGCTCTTGTCGAACTCGCTCCCTACTTGATTTATTGAGTGAGTAAATATCTACTTGATTTGGAAGAGTTCGCTCTTGTCGAACTCATTCCTTACTTGATTTCTAGTGGCAAGTAAACACCTACTTGGCATACCCTAAGTCCAGATGGTATACATGAATCGTCTAGTTGGTAAACGACGCATCGCCGTTACGAATTGTGAGATTCGTGGTACTGATGGGTCCCGGCACCTGAATATTGAATATGTGGCGACTCGACCCGGATCCCAAGACGAGACCCCGAGGTCGTGCCGCTTCCAAAAAGGCACGTAATAAAAACAAATAGCAAATAGTGGGTAAGGCCATAACGGCGGTACGCCAAAAACTTTAACACATGCGGAAACGTATTATAATTAAACAGTGGCGCCCGAGCTAACAAGCTCAAACTAACACAACCTTAGACATAATGAATCTCTTGGTCCAAAAATAAAATCATGTGATGCAACAATAGGCACATATAACAATTTATAGCAATTATATACCAAGTCATCGGCGACGTTACGGCCGGAACCCAACATTAAACTAAGTCTACAACTCTAGTCTAACATACTTAACGGCTAAACATGCCGGATAACAAACATAATAAACAAATCAATACATGGTTAAAACAACTAAAGCATGATCATCATAAATACACAAGGCACGACTAACACATGTCGGCTCTCAAAACATTAAGTACTATTTAGCATAAGTTCAAATATCACACAATTAAAGTCTTGCTACCCCACATAAAGTTTATATAACTTTATGTTACCGTCGTCCTTGCCAAAAGAAAAAGGTACTAAAATTTACAAGGTAGCAACCTCGTCAAAGTTTCACCAACGCTACTTGATAATCACTTCGAACCACTTCCACGGCCCGGATCTAGGGAAAACAATCAAAACAAATAGGAGTAAGTCATAAAGACTTAGCAAGTTACTAACATAACTTCCTGTCATGGCATCATGCTCAACAATAATAATTCATGCTATTGGCATAATATACATTCCATAAATAATCATGTCAAGGCATTCATACTTAAGAAATCTCAAATATCATGTTATCAACAAGTATAACATTTCATTAAATAATTCAACCATCATTTCATATCATATCATATTCACGTAGCACATTATTCACATATAGCACTCGTGAGTCAATTCATACAAAAGGGATATGATACCGTTACCCTTTTTCCTCCGCCGTGTCGCTCCTGCAAAAACACGTGCAAAACCTTTATGTGTCCTCGATATCCCTTTCGTGGATATCGACGTCCCCGAGACATTTCCCCGCTCGAGTTCCGATAGTTATCAAAGTCATGTTTCCATACTACAACTAAGATCAACTACTTCCCTACCGTGGCCATCGATAGAGGGTGTGTGCAATCCGGCGCGGCGATCCATCAAAATCATGAATCTCACAATTCGTGAAGATGATGCATCGTCCCGCCCCAAAGACTCAACAAACCGACTCGGTGGACTCAAACTTCAAGCACACGTAATTCAATTCATATGCTCAAATAAGTAGGCATGTACTCTAAATAAGTAGGCAATCATCTACAATCATCTAGTCACATAATCACATTAGCTTTTAATTCACAACTAGCACATAATCACATTAGAGATAAAATCAAGGCTCTAATCATCAAGTGTTCTTCATACACTTTAAAATGCTTGGAGGCTTAACCTCCATTAATACTACCCCAAAATTCGTAGGACTTAGGCATATTACTCCTTAATGTCATACTAACCCAATGGTCAACTCCGTTGAGTCATAATCAATCTTTCAAAATTAGGGTATAGAAGCCATTGGCCTCAATACTCTCCTATGTCCATACTAACGTAATTAAATATGTTACTAAGGTCATTAAACCCATAAAACCCCAATCAAACAATCAAGTATGAACATAGAATCAAAGTCACAAACTAGGCATATACATTCTTGTCATTTCATCAAATAGGAGTCTAACCATTTTATCAAATATGCATCCAACACTTAAACAACAAGGTAGGGTGATTTATCATACATTACCACACCTAAATAACATTAAAATCATGATTTACAACCTGATCATAATCTGTTTATACAACCGAAAATGCATCATTTAGCATATACGAGAACATGGCATCTCTACAAGCCTAACTATTTCTTCAAACATGCTCCCAATGCTTAAACAACAAGATGGAATGATTTATCATACATTATCACACCTAAATAACATTAAAATCATGATTTACAACATGTTCATAATCTGTTTATACAACCTAAAATGTATCATTTAGCATATATGAGAACATGGCTTCTCTACAATGTCCTAAGTGCTCTCATTGACCTCATATAGCAAGATTGTTTTCCCTAGGGTCAATGAGGCTAAAATAAATAAGAAGAGATGTTGTAACTCACCTTAAACAAGCCCTACAAGTTGTACAAAGCGTCCATGCAAAGGTGCCACACAACATTTATTGTAGACCTAATAAACTCAAGTTACAACTCGTATGCGTCACCTGACATTATTAGCCATAGCAACTCATATTACCTCATTCACAACCATTCGTAGTATTTGACGCCAGTATCCTTCAACCATACTCCTCCTTGTATCAGCTCGACTACTGTAAATTGCATCGCCTCCTCCCAATTGGTAATAATATGATATCCCGACCATTTCACACGTTTCGAGGTGTACTCTCCATAGTACAATGTTTTGAGAGCAAAGTCTCCACTCCACTCTGCCCAACCTGAGGGATCAATATAGTCGCTAATACTATATTGCATATAAATAGTTCTTGAGTATTCTTTCCATGGGCGGCCCAAATATGTCTTTATGGACCGTTTTACGGGCTCAAGATCTGAGCTTGCTATCACGTCACAGTATTGGATTGAAATCCCTGTGTTTTGGTTTGGGTCAGTATGGCCTTGGGCCGTGATCATGTTCTTCTGGTTATTCATGGGCTTTCGGGCTACAAGTTTACAGTTTTGTAAAACCACAGCCGCATTACCAAAAATGAAATCCACGGTACCAGTGATGTAGCAATCTCTGTAAAACTGGCGGAGGGAGTGAGTATAGAGTGTGTCTTGGAAAGCATCAATGTGGCAACAGTTAATCACCGATTGATCCGTACTGACCCGAAGAGCCACAACTTGGTGCTTCTTTGGGCCGGCTGTCTTCTGAAACCAAATATCTTGGGCTATGAATCCATCCCCAGAAACAGCTACATTGCACTGCCAAATCATAATTAGAATCACTGGCCTTAGTTTAATTATGTATAATCCATACATTTACAGAGTGAAAGCTATCAGGGCAAAGTATATATAGGTAACTGGTTCGACCCGTTTTAACCCAACTCTAATCAACCTGTTACTATATTTGGGTCAAAACGGGTTACCCGTTTCGAACCAAAAATGTTAACAGATTGGGTCGAGTAATTTTCATGTCGAATTGGGTGAGTTAATGGGTTTTGAGTTGAAATTGTCAAGCTTACTAGTGGATAAAGATTATCTGAGGACATATTACCTACGGTCGCCGATTTGAACGTTGTCGAGCCATCCACGACATTTTGACTACCGGTGATAATTGTTTCATCCATGCCATCTCCGGTAAGCATCACATTTGTCTTACTCTTCCCAATCTCGAAATTTTCTTTGTATGTCCCTTTCTTCACATAAATAGTATAACGAGCCTTGCCTTTGTTCGGGGCTAATGCCACGGCTTCAATGATCGTCTTGAAGTTGCCACTTCCATCCTTCGCCACCACCACGTCTGCATTGATTGCATTAGGCAAAGTATTTAATAGCTCGCGATCCCTAATTGTCACCCACGACGGAAGTAAACCATATAGTGGTATAAGAACATCAACCTTCAATAGTGATAATGCAACCACTATAGCCAATGAAGTTCTAGCTCTTGATATCAAATGCTTTAGATTGGGCTCTATCATGGACATAGCTGGCCCATTAAGCCCATCCATACATGTAACATGCTTAGTAAGCACACTACTTAGCCATGTATGGGCATCACTGAATCAGAATGGGAATGGGCCTTCTTATCACCAAGAGCCACCATAGAGTCCATTAACCTATCCAAAGATAGGTCCATTAACTCTAGGCAATCTGCAAGAGCTGCTTGTTGTTTCCGATCATTCATCCGATGGTGGATACTTTTCACCACCTCGAGGGTGTCTTTGACATGTAATGCAGTTTTTTTCTAAGAACTTTTGCAAAGGAGATACACTGTTGATCTCCAACGATCGACCCACTGCAACTTCAGACACCATGTCGATGCATGAAGCACGATCGTGGGCATGATTACATATATGTCCTCCAAGAAGACGGAAGGGACTTGTATCGATAAGCCTAGTCATTACGGGTTTTTAAAAAAAAATCAATATCTTTCAATTTTCAATTTTTTCATCATTGAGTATGACCACGAGTATAGATAAATTATACTCCATGATTCTTTATTTATTTATTTTGGTCTTAAGGAGGCCTGGGAGAAGATCTAATATTGACACTTCATCCTAGGGGTGGCAAAAATTTATCCAACCCATTGGGTTATCTGTTATATCAATTATAAAAGACTTATTGATTATTATCCATTAACACCCAATTAGGTTAATGGGTGTTAATGGATATTATCCATTAACACCCATTAACAAAATGGATAATTATGGATAATTAACCGGTTATCCATCGGATTTATCCACTATTGTCACCACCGCCAACCGCTCCACCCACCGCCGCCACCGCTCCCACCCGCCACCGCATTACCTCCGCCACCGCCTCCGCAACCACCACCGCCCACCGCCTTCAACGCCACCACCACCGCCGCCACCACGCCACCGCCACTTCTTTACTTAAAAATAATAACAATTAAATACATAGCTTAACAAGATTCAAACCTGAACCAAATTGCATTACAACAAAGCTTGTTACCACTAGACTATACCACTTTTTGATATATATTTGAAAGTTAATATAAATATGAACAAGTAATCATAAAAATTATTGATTATTATGAACGTATTTGTTATTTATTTTGGATTAAGAATATTTGTATGTTATTTATAATTTATAATTATAATGAATATAAATTTTTAATTTTTTAATAAGGTATTTGACTTTTTTATTTTTTCTTACTTTTACATAATCATTTATTATTGTCAAATCAATAAACAAGTATATTTTTTATCTCACAACTATGAAGACTATTATAAAATTTTGACAACTTTATATATATTAGGTGATAAAAATAGTGTCGCATTGCAAATATCACTTTTTATTTGAGGTGTAAAAAAAAAGGAAAGAAAAGATAAATATCAAAATTAAGAAAATATCTTGGTCATTGTTGAACGTGGGGCCCATTAATTTTTTATTAAATGTGAAAAGTTGGTGAAAATATTATGATTTATGAATATCAAGGTATTAACTTATCATTGTGTGTATGTGTATGCATGTGTGTGTTTTTGCCATGTGTGTGTGTTATTTTGGCATGTGTGTGTGTTTGAGTGAGTTTGTGTGTGTATGTTATGCTTAGTGAATCATAATATAAGTAGGCAAGTAATACTCAAAATAATAAATATATTCCTCATTGGATATTATCCGGATAATACTCATTTATTAATGGATAATATTGGATATTATCCAATAACACTCATTAAGGTTAATGGGTGTTATTGGATAATATCCAAAACTACCCATTAACCTTAATGAGTGTTATTGGATAATATCCAAATTAACCGGTAACACCCAATTGTCATCCCTACTTCATCCATTATGAAATTTGAACTATATCCATGAGTCTCTTTATTGATTTACTCACGTCGTTAATTCGGGCAAAAAACGCATTATTCTATTTTTAAATGTTTCATTTAAAGAGTTTATTCTAAAAAATTAAGTCATATAGGTATCATTTTATTACTAATATATTACTAATAGTGTTATTTAAAATTAAAATTGATTTTCAAACGGAGACTCCGGGAACGGATGGAGTATTAAATTGCTCATACGTAATTCAAAATCTATTCATACAATATTGAGGATCTGTACATATGCGAAGCACAGCAATAGAACTACAAATAGATTATTCAGCGAAACAGAAAGGGAGTTACAATACAATTCTTATAACATGAATCATAAACCCTCGGTGTAAGTTACACCAGTATTCTTCAGCCATACACCCCCTTGTATCATCTCTGCCACCGTAAATTTCATTGCTTCTGCTGCATTGGTAATGACATGATATCCCGGCCAGTTCACGCGTTTCGAGGTTCCGGCTCCGGCTCCTCGGTTCAAATACTCTCCATAGTACAGTGTTTTGAGAGCAAAGTCTCCACTCTACTCTGACCATCCAGTGGGATCAATGTGGTCACCAATATTAGATTCCATGTAAACAGTCCTTGAGTACTCCTTCCATGGGCGGCCCAAATATGTCTTTATGGACCCTTTTACTGGTTCGAGGTCTGAGCTTGCTATTACGTCGCAGTTTTGGATTGAAGTCCCAGTGTTCTCATTTGGGTCAGTTCGACCTTGGGCCGTGACCATGTTGCTTTGTCCATTCATGGGCTTTCGGGCCACGAGTTCAGAGTTTTGGAAGACCACAGATGCATCACCAAAGATGAAATCGACCGTGCCGGTGATGTAGCAATCTCTGTAAAATTGACGGAGTGTGTGTGCGTAGAGTGTGTCTTGGAATGCGTCGATGCGACAACGGTTAATCACCGATTGATCGGCACTAACCCGGAGAGCCACTGCTTGGTGCTTCTCTGGGCCGGCTGTGTTCTGAAACCAGATATCTTGGGCTATGAATCCATCCCCAGCAACAGCTGCACTGACAAATCTTAAATTAGAACTACTTCACTCTGGTCATTACTCATTAAGTGCTAACTTGCTTCATTAAATCACTTATGTTTGATATTTAACGGACTACTTAATTTCTGTCAAGTGAATGACGAATCTCAGATGAAAATGTGTGACGTGCCAAACATTGATAGATTGAGATGGGTTATTGCTGGGTACTATAGTTTAAAGGGGTGACCTAGAAACCCATAAAACCATAGGGTGGGTTTTGTACTATATTTAATAAACATGTGCCTTAGGAAGTTAGGAAGAAACAAATGAAGAAATCCTATGCAGTACTTTAATTACGGAGTATTTAGCATGTCGTTGTAGTCGAGTGGCGATTTAACATTTTCTTTTTACTTATATATAAAAAAAGAGATAGTCTCCTATAACACAATTTTATGAATCTTTATCCGTAAGATATATCTATCAGGAGTAAAATTTAGAAATCTCAATGCAACTCCTTAGTTTATAAAAATTACAGCGTCACCCCTCATGTTTATATATGCAGAGTGTCATTTTTTACTATTAACAGTGTTACTTTGTAGTATAAAATATGTCACTTTTGGCCCTAGAAGTGTCACTTTGTATTTTTAATGAAAATTATCATTTTTCCCTAAAAAAGTTATTTTTTGGGCTTAAATGTGTTACTTTTACTTTGAATAATGTCTCATTTTTATAAATGAAAATCATTATGTTTGGTATTAAAATATCACTTTATAACATTAAAATTGTCACTTTTTAAAATTAAATGTGTTACTTTTGACACTAAAAGTGTTATTTTGTCTTATAAATAAAAATCATTGTTATTGACCTTAAAAGTATCCATTTTTAACATTAAAATGTGTCATTTTTGCTCCTATAAATGTCATTTTGTATTTTAATGAAAATAATAATATTTTTTTCCTTTGATAGTGTCACTTTTGAACTTAAAGGTGTCACTTTTACCTTTTAAATGTGTCACATAGCGTTTCGTCAAAATTCGTTAGAGTCCGTCAAACATCCTAAGACAAATAAAGTTAAAAGAGGACTAAGAAACTGACAGATGATTAAATTGCAAAGATAAGAAAGGAGGGAATAACTATGGAAGATCAGGGGCACCAGAGCAAAAGAGGACATCTCAGCAGTTCTAACATTAAATTCAGCAATTTCTGTTTGTCAACTGTCTGGTGTCGACTAGGGGTGAGCTTGGTCCGGTTCGATCCAGTTTTTTGGAAAAAAGGAGAAAACCGGGACCTGACCAATAGTTTGGTTCTCAAAAAATTTAGAACCAGAACCAACCAAATATGTATAAAAACCAAAACATTGGTCCGGTCCAGAACCAATCAAAGATATATGAGAACCAGGATCGGACCAAAACTATGATTTTTTTACTTTTTAACTGTTTAATACAAATACATAATAAAATTTTTAAGACTGAAACTTCATTAAAAAAATTAAAAAAATATTCGATAAAAATACATTCAACAATTAAAAATGTCGAACTCATAAACTCATAACTTAACAAATCGGTGTAAACAAAATATTAAAAGAGTAACAACTAAAAAGTAGAACAAAGAAAGTATTAGGAATTAATATATATAATATACATATATACTTATATAATGATACAATATATATATATATATATATATATATATATATATATATATATATATATATATATATATATATATATATAATAAAATAAATAAATAAAAAATATATTGGGTCGGTTTGGTCCGGTTTCGTATTTTTTTAGTACGAGAATCGGGACCAACCCAAATATCCAATTTTATGAAAATTTAGATACAAAATCAATCCAAAGTATTAATCCGATCTAATTTTGATTGATTTGGTCTGATGCTATTGGTTTGATCCGGTTTCAAAAAAATCTTGGACACCCCAAGTGCAACAAAAAGTAAATAAACTTTGGAATGGGAAAAGTTGTTCAACTAATCACTTTGGGTGGCTGAACTGAACCAGATAATTGTTGGCCATTTCGCAAAACAAAAAGTAAATAAACTTTCTCTCCTCCTCGTACGCCATCATTAAAAAACAATATTATTACTAGATCTACCTCAGCAATATCCAAAACCAATTGCTTCCATTTTCAAATAATCGTTTATTTTGATTTGATATATCTTTTTAAAAAAATAATTAAATTTATTATAAATATTGATATAATATATAGTTTTATTTAAAGTTTTTGAACATTTGAACATAATTAAAATAGGTATAAAAAATAAGAGTAAAGGTGTAAAGTGTTTTCCTAAAAAGAATTTTTTTTGAAATATGACAATTATTTTGTAACGAACAAAAAAAAAATGAAAAAAATTATTTTAAATAGGAAGGGAGTATTATGCAAGGGTAAGAATATATTACCTACGGTTGCCGATTTGAACGTTGTCGAACCATCCACAACGTTTAGACTACCGGTGATAATGGTTTTATCCATGCCATCTCCGGTGAGCATCACATTTTTCTGTGCCTTCCCGATCTCAACATTTTCATTGTATGTTCCTTGCTTTACATAAATAGTGTAACGGTCCTTGCCGTTAATCGGGGCGGAAGCCACGGCTTCGGTCACCGTCTTGTAGTTGCCACTTCCATCCTTGGCCACCACGACGTTGGCATTGGTCGCATTAGACAATGATTCTAATAGCTTTCGGTCCCTACTTGAAACCCACGACGGTAGTTTACCATTCAGTGGTTTGAGAACATCAGCCTTGGATGGTGATACAGCAACCACCATAGCCAAGGAAGTTCTTGCTCTTGATATCAAATGTTTGAGACTGGGTTTCATTATGGACCGTGCCGGCCCATTAAGCGCATCCATGCATGTAACATGATTAGTCAGTACACTACTAAGCCATGCGTGGGCATCCGAATGGGAACGGGCATTTCCTTCGCCAAGAGCAACCATAGAGTCCACTAACCTATCCTTAGATAGGTCCAGCAACTCTAGGCAATCAGCTAGAGCCGCTTGTGCTCTAGGATCGTTGATCCGAAAGTGGATATCGTTCACCAACTCCATGGTGACTTTGACTTGCGACGTAGATTTCTCTAAAAACCTTTGCAATAGAGATACGCCGTTAACCTCCAGCGACCCACCGGGTGTCACTAATTCCGACACCATATCGATGCACGAAGCACGGTCGTGTGCTTGATCACAGATACGGGCATGCTCGAATGGAGTCCAAGGAGTGGTATTGATAAGCTTTGTAGTAACAAAAGCAATTGGGCCTACTATGGCAACTAAAGAAACAAGCACATAAAGGAGGAGCTTGGAGTGAGAATTTCTCCTATTAGGAGTGTCTAGGAGAGGAGTGTGAGAGGTAGCCATGACTATGGTATAGAGTTGCTTTTCAAAGCTTTGTGTACTGAGCTTCTTGTGATGTTTGTTGTCTTTAAATAGACCAAAGGAAGCCGTCATGGTGACCTATGTTCGGATCTGTCATTGGAAAAAAGAAATGAATTTCCATGTGATCACTTAGTTTTAGTAATTTCACTTTTTTTTATTTTTATTTTTTTTGTTTCTTGGTGTTATTATTAGTAACTTCACTTATTGGTGATGACCATATGTCATTGTTCTGGAAGCCATATAGGTTTGGTAATTTGATATAGCAAAATTATATTCCATGGGAGACCAAGCAGTGGACGACTCCCTAGAGATGAACTTAATGGTTGTACTTTAGGCAGAAAAGCATCGTCTTACTTTTATGTTGAGTTTATTATTATTATAATTTATTATTATTATAATTTATTATTATTATAATTTATTATTATTATTATTATTATTATTATTATTATTATTATTATTATTATTATTATTATTATTATTATTATTATTACGGGGAGACTGTTTTCGATCACTACCGTTTTTGTTTATCAATTACATTACTAATTCTTACTTTCTTTGGACAAAATTAACCCGTAATTAATTATTTGTCAATTGAAATTGAACAATATATTTTTTTATTATCAAGTTACCTTTTAATTCTCCATACATCAACAAACAAGATAGTTTTGTTTTTCTACTTATGACTCGTTTCATGTTCCATTATAATAAAATTAAGAAAATTAATATAAAAAGTTTTATTTTAAAAAATCAATTCGATAATAACAACATTTTTGGCATTCAAATTAATTAATGATTTCAATCATTTCAATATTTTAAATTAGAATCATTTTTTACAGGTACACAGAAGGTAGTAAACTTTATGATCACAATATAATTTTACTATTGAATTGATTTTTTATAATTATATATTTTAAATCTTCTTGTGAATTTTTTATTTCAATAAGTAAATAGGACAAGTTTTCTCAAAGTTTGATGACAAAAATATATCTTTATGATAAAATATTACTCCGTAGTTTTTTATTATGTAACATGACTATAGCCACAAGCTTAGTTAATCGCAGGGTACTTTCGTCCAAACATATATTTATAGTTTTAATAAAATTTCTTTTTCTTGTATATATGGCTCTTTCTTTCTAATCAATTTAAAAGTGACAAAACAATGTTAATACCGTTAGGTTCTTTTACTTTAGTCGAGTTTTTGTTAACGTGAAATTTCACTCATTTGGATATGAATGTTCGATTTTATTTGGTACTAGTTGGTACCCATGAGATACACAGTTCAAATAATATATTTTTTTGTAAAAATTATTTATTATAAGATGATTTTCTAAACTTGTTATAATAATTAAAATTTTACATTATTTTGGACAAAACTAAAATAATGTAAATATTAAAATTGATCAATGAATGGGGAATTGATTTGCATAGAAATTTTTCTCTCAGAAGAAAAGAACTTAAGAAAAAAATAATTAATAATTAATTGATATAGATTGATTAGTAATTTTCTCGTTAAATTGATCATTTTAACCAAAATCGCCATGTGACAACAAAAGTAGCATATGTTAGTTGTAATTAATAAGACTTAAACATTCATCCACCAACGGGTAGATATTTTTAGACAAACGATTTTTGAACATGACATCGAGACAATCAAAATCTAATAAACCATGACAATGTTCGATTGACATGTGTCATGATCTAAAACGATTGTGTAAAAAAATTACAATACAATCGATGAATGAAAACTTTATCAATTAATAGTCAATATGTATAATTAATAGAAATTTTTTTAAAACATAAACTTGTCCCATAAATAACTTGTATAAATAAATAGTAAGGAAATGAAAATTGATGACAATTGAAGAGTTTCAGTCAAATTAAACTTGTATAAATTAAATATAATACAATCTAATTTTTAAATTAAACTATATTTGACAAAAGAAAAAATTTTCTTATTTTATAAAGAGTTGACACGCAACTAATTTCATCAAAAGCGTACCACGTAGCGCGTATACTATTATTTTAGTAAAATAGTTAATAGAATATATTGAAATTGATCCTTCAAATAGTAATTGAAAGATTTATTAATTTTATGTAGACAAAAGAATTTAAAATAAAAAATTAATAATTAACAAATATAGATTAATTAGTATTTT
>JABEVN020001475.1:0-24734 GCA_013146195.2 Codonopsis lanceolata
CTGTGGCCGTGGTATAGATGAAAGGGTCAATAGACTTTTCTTGAATAAATACAAGCAGATGCCACTCACCTTTAAGATATACCCGATAGATGCCACTCACGCTATTCATTCTACAGTGAATTCTGACTTGACTCTTACCGAGCGAAATTTGAAAGAGGAAGAAGATGAGAAGATGATGATGATGATGATGATGATGATGATGATAGTGATACTATTGTTCAAATATTGTCTCTGCCGGGGCTAACATATCAAATAAGAAAATAGCGAGATCATTAGGATGCATTGAACAAGCCAACATGAGATCATATTTAGATATTACTCCTATATCTTCTCCGATTGATGAGTGCCTGCACCTCCCTCCCTACTCCAACAACGAGACCTACTACATCAAATCCAATTGCTCTTACACCAAGCTGTTGTTCTGATGTTCTCTTGATGTTTCTTCCACATCAACTCTGCGCCCGCTGCATGTCTCTTTAAAGGTTCAAGCTATTATGACCACTGGACATGTTAAAGATCACTCGAGTTCATATCAAAAAGACCTCGAGGAGATGAACACGCAAGCGAATCAATAAATTGAAGGAGTGCAACAACGTATGAACCAATGTGTCATGGTGATTACCAATAGCAGCATTGAAGCTTTCTACCCTCTATTCGTGACTCCATCTCGCTTGCAATTCAAGCCGCATATACCGGCAGTGAGTCTACCGAGAATGGGTTCTGGGAAGTAGGTGTGGAGTAATATTTTTTTGTTTTAATTCTAAACTTGGTCTGGCATCGCAGAGTCCACTGCCGCACTTAAAGCATACAAGGAGCGTGAAGAGACACATAGAGGACGAGCAGGACGAGCTAAGAGTTGAAGCCTTAGCTCACAAGGAAGAGGAAGAAAATAGAAGGCAAGAGTCGAAAGGTCAAGTGGAAAGCAAAGGCTGCACTTTCAAAGAGAAGATTGCATGCCTTAAATTTAGATTAGGCGAGCAGCTAAAAACAACTAAAAAGAATGTGCAAAGAAGTAAGTGCGCCGCCAGAAAAAATCTTCGATGACGATGCCGATGAAGTTTGCCGCACATGATTGAATTTTTTTAGAGAAACACCAAAAAAACTCTTTTGTATCTCTTAAACTCAATTACATTGAAGTACTTAAGTTTAATATTTTATCCAAAGTGATTAGTTTAATAGAATTGCTGCAACATGAATGATTTAGAATTGATTAGACTTTAGCAAGTGTAAAAGTTCTTCCTGCTGAATATCAGCAGGTAGGCATACTTCATGTTTTATCACTTTAAGCATGAGTCAAATGGCGAAGTGATCGGTCACATTGACTCATTTGTTATAATATTGGGTTGAGTAATCCACCCTACACTATTCAAAACATAGTTTGTTATTAATCAAATTGATTAGACTTTAGCAAGTGCAAAAGTTCTTCCTATTGAATATCAGCAGGTAGGCCTACTTCCTGTTTTATCACTTTAAGCATGAGTCAAGTAACTGAAATCAGTTACTTGACTCATTTGTTATAATATTGGGTTGAGTAATCCACCCTACACTATTCAAAACATAGTTTGGTTATTAATCAAATTGATTAGACTTTAGCAAGTGTAAAAGTTCTTCCCGCTGAATATCGAGGTAGGCATACTACTTCTGTTTTATCACTTTAAGCATGAGTCAAGTAACCGAAGTCGCATTAATTGACTCATTTGTTATAATATTGGGTTGAGTAATCCACCCTACACTATTTAAAACATAGTTTGGTTATTAATCAAATTGATTAGACTTTAGCAAGTGTAAAAGTTTTTCCTGCTGAATATGAGCATGTAGGCATACAACCTTGTTTTATCACTTTAAGCATGAGTCAAGTAACGAAGTCGGTTACATTTGACTCATTTGTTATAATATTGGGTTGAGTAATCCACCCTACACTATTCAAAACATAGTTTGGTTATTAATCAAATTGATTAGACTTTAGCAAGTGTAAAAGTTCTTCCTGGTGAGTATCAGCAAGTAGGCATACTTGATGTTTTATCACTTTAAGCATGAGTCAAGTAATCGATGTCGATTACTTGACTCATTTGTTATAATATTGGGTTGAGTAATTCCACCCTACACTATTCAAAACATAGTTTGGTTATTAATCAAATTGATTAGACTTTAGCAAGTGTAAAAGTTCTTCCCCGCCGAATATCAGGGTAGGCATACAACCTTGTTTTATCACTTTAAGCATGAGTCAAGTAAACTGCCGATTACTTGACTCATTTGTTATAATATTGGGTTGAGTAATCCACCCTACACTATTAAAAACATAGTTTGGTTATTAATCAAATTGATTAGACTTTAGCAAGTGTAAAAGTTCTTCCTGCTGAATATTAGCAGGTAGGCCTACTTCCTGTTTTATCACTTTAAGCATGAGTCAAGTAACTGCAGTCAGTTACTTGACTCATTTGTTATAATATTGGGTTGAGTAATCCACCCTACACTATTCAAAACATAGTTGGTTATTAATCAAATTGATTAGACTTTAGCAAGTATAAAAGTTCTTCCTGCTGAATATCAGCATGTAGGCATACAACTTTGTTTTATCAGCATGAGTCTACTTGACTCATTTGTTATAATATTGGGTTGAGTAATCCTACACTATTCAAAACATAGTTTGGTTATTAATCAAATTGATTAGACTTTAGTAAGTATAAAAGTTCTTCCTGCTGAATATCAGCAGGTAGGCCTACTTCCTGTTTTATCACTTTAAGCATGAGTTAAGTAACTGATTTGTTTACCCTACCCTCTGCAAGTTTAATCTACATTATGCAAATATGAAAGTGATATACAAACTGTCTGAGTAATATACAAACATTTTCAATTGACATATATTCGCAATTACAAACTCATATAAGTAGTACCCAAAATAAAGCAAAAACAGAGTAATTTCATTGCATTAATCAAGGTAAGCAAGGATTGTCATTTTCATAAACAAGTGTATTTTACATGACCCCTATGAAATAAAGAAAATACATGACCAATGTTATCTCCAAATTCCTCATTCAAACAAATACAAGCAGCAACAGCAGTAGCAGCAGTAGCAAGTAGATGCACATTTCAAGTATCAAGTTCCTAAAACATGGCAAACATAAACAACCTTGCCAAAACTAAAGTACCAATCCCCCTGCCATCATCCACCAAACATATACAACCTTCCCAAAAAATAACTCTCTGTTTTACATGTGATCATTGTCAACTAACAAAAACTGGCAAACATATACAACCTTGCCATCATCTACCAAACATCAACAAAACTACCATACCATGCCATCATCCACCAAACATCAACAAAAACAAGAAAAACAACCATACTATTATATGCATTAATCTATCTCTATAGTCATTCCATTTGTTTCCTTACACTTCTTCTTCCAAATGTTCATCTTATTTCTTTCTGATTTTCTGATTTGCTGCCCTTTCTCAATTTTGATTCTTTTTATTAATTGTGTTTCAACAACCTTCACTTGATGAGTTGTAGCAGGCCTCTCATGCACTGCATTTCCAGCAACCTTCACTTGAGGCCTCTCTTGCACTGGATTTCCAGCAGCCTTCTGAGTTGCAGCAGGAGTCTCTTGCACTAGATTTCCAACAGCTTTCTCAGTTACAGTAGGCCTCTCTTGCACTGTATTTCAACAGCTTTCTCAGCTTCAACATGCCTCTCTTGCACTATATTTCCAGCAGCCTTCATCGTCTCGTGGTCAGGTGGTGTCATCATCGTATCATGGAGAGGTGGTATTATCGCCGTATCCTGGTAAGGTGGTGTTTGCTAGTGGTGGGATGGTGTTTGTTGCTTCCTCGCCTCAACTAATTCATTGATCTTCTGGTTCATTTCAATCATATGATCATCAATCTTTCGTATTTGAATACTATGATCATCAATCTTCCGGTTGATTTCAAGGAAGTTATCATTGATCTTTTGTTGCATAGAAGTCACAACATCCAAGATTACCCTCATCAAATCATTAGCAGGGGCAACTTCTTCTTCAGTTGGTTGTTCCTCTAAACTATATGTGTATATTGTACACCAAGTCCCCGAAAACCCATGAACATAACGCAAACAAGATTCCGCATCATTCAGAACCAAAGGAAGAAAAGCAACATCCTGTCAATTCAAAAAAAAAAAAAACGTCATTAATGAAATGCACAATAAAATAAATCTTTCATTATCGTGGTAGAAATAATGGAAAGATTTTACATGTTGTATATCCAAGATTTGAATAATCTCTTCATAGCTTGGATTTCCCGTCGACTTCCAGTTACACATTCTAGGAACTTCTGTTCCTATCTTTTCCAGCTGATAAAGATCTTCAAATCCAGGAAAGTTGCAAAATAATTCAAATACCCAAACCTAAACAAAGTTATATGTAAGAAACATGTGATGAAAATAATTTATTGTCATTTGATGTATAGTTGAATTCAACTGTTTACCTGTATTGGTAATGGGAAGCCATAGAACGTATTGGTTTTAACACCATCCTTGTTCGAAAGTTTTTTCAGTATAGTTAGAATATTGGGATAAGACCTTCTTCCCCATGGATAATTATTAAACAACTCCAAGTTATCCACGATATGCAAAAAATCAGTGTCAATCGAAGTAGTCCTTTCCTTAGCTCTCAGCACAGATTCGTAGATAACAACGAGTCCCAATTTGTATATGTCCAACTCATTTTTTGCATTTAAAGAAGCTTCCTTTAATTCTTCAGGTCTCACAACCTTTTTTCGTCCCTCAAAGTATTCATTAAATAATCTTTTTGTTGTAGGGATGTCCATAGTAAAATCACTCTTATCACCCAAATATAAACCAGTAATTAGCGTATAATCTGAGAGCCCAAATCTCACTTTTTGACCCCCAATACAAAACCACAACTCATTTTCATCGGGTGACTCAATCCACATGGGTGAACTCTTTCAAACATGAACTGAATTTTTTTTATTTTCAAACATGAACTGCATGTTTTTTTTTGGTTCTATCTGTTTAAAACATAATTGTTGTGATTAATATTTACAATTTGAAATTCTATTACAGAGAATATGTCATTCATTACTCCGTCATTAGAAAAATACTTTGCAAAAGTGTCTTGCAGAAGTAAATTGTCAGTTGTAGATTATGTTTATCAAAAATTAGATGAAGAACACAAAAAATTGTTCTTGGATTCTGCATTTGGAAAGTTGTATGGGATTAAGGAGAATATGAACCCCTTAAATATCTTACTACATGTTTTAGTTATGCTGAACAAATTAACATAAACTATTAAACTAAATTAAAATGCAAATTGTAAACATGAAACACATAAAAAGCAATAAACATAAACACAAATTATGTTTCTACACATTCAGTTGATTGAAATTGTAGTTCAAAATATGTTGATTAATTGAAGCATGAATCACTCAAACTACAACAGAGGGACCAATATATCTAGATTAATTAGATTGTGTGGGAAAAATGTGAGGGTAGAGTAATTGACCTTGAATTAGGTTGAGCATTTCAAAGAATTACATTGATAATGTTGATGAAATTGAAAGCAAATCAACAAGTGCTGTTGAGTCGATCCAAATAGGGTCTCTTGGTAGCTGTTAGAGGTAGAGTATTGATTTGATTTTTCTCTTCGAACAAATGAATTGTGAAAGAGGAGTTGATTATCTCAGTCGATTATTCGAAGTCGAGGAGTCGATTATTCGAAGTCGATCAGTTAATCGACCTATTGTTCTCTGAGGGGGAATGAATACTCGACCACTTACCTGTTTAAAAAAGGGTAGAATAGGAAGTTTCTATCTATCGCTTTTTTGACCCAGCCAAAGGCCATAAAAGATAAACCAACGGGTCTTCTGGCCATACTTGATAATTTTCTCAAACACACTAAACCCAACCGATTTTCCTTTGGGTTTAAGACACTTGTGTCTCGGTTCTAAAAATTTAATAAACTATTGGTTCGGTTTGATTTGCGTTTTTTTTGTTGAACAAAAGCGAGCTGAATCGTATATGTTTTATTTATATTCTTTTGCTTTTAGAACCATATATATTTTAAAATTTTTTTTAATGTTAATTACTAATTGAACATCTCATTTGTCTTAAATTTAATGTTATTTTGTATGTTGGATTTATCAATATTACAACCAACTATAGCATGATAATAACAATTAGTCTGATTAATAAAATGCTAGTTAAACTTCAAAACCAAATCAATTGGTTCGGTTCGTTCAGTTTTGAACCTCATGCGATTTGATTAGATTTTTTTTTTTACAGAATTGATGAGGGCAGTTTATGTGGTTTTTCCTAAATCGAACTATTTACACCCATAAGCGAGCTATCAACAAATTCTTAAAAAGAAAAAAAGCCGATAGTGAGCAATTGAGCTGCCCATAATTCCCTAGATCGGTAAAAAGGTCTTTACGGCCCAATAGCTCAGAACAAAGGGACTCATGGTTTAAAACTTGGGTAAAATTATTGCCAGTCCCTTTTTCAAAGCTTTTAACCTCAAAAGTTTATCTTTTTTTTTTTCAACCGCAAAAGACCACCTTTTGAAATATTGTTTCGAAAATGTCATCGTCTTCTTCAACAGCTCCAGCAACACACTTTGAATTCGAAAATCACCAGTGTTGGGCAACGAAACGGGGATCGACCAGCCCGGTCAGGTCGTGGGGATCGAGGGGATAGTGCTCCGTCGTGGAGGTTCGGGGGCAACACCCTTGAAAGGTAAACGAGTTTTCTGAATTATTAATTACGAAATTTTAATGAAAATGTGTTGGACTGGAGGATTTTCACAGTAGAGACGAAGGCGAAGGATGAGGAATAAGAAGGCTTACGACAAAGGAGAAGTAAGAAGAAGACTGAGGACATGATCTGTTTCATTACGATTTTGAACCGCGATGCAATTAGATTAGACAGTTAAACTATTTTGAATCGCGGTGCAAAAATATTGGATTAAATTGATGAATCGCGGTGCAAAATAAACTAGTTAATTAAACTATTGAACCAAGGTTCAAAAAATAATGCAATAAAATTGTGGTACAATTATACTACATAATTAAACTATTGAATTGCGATACAAAAAATAATGCATTAGAATTGATGAATCGCAGTACAAACATTGATCAATTACGGTACAATTAAACTATTAAACCGCGGTGCAAAAGTTAATGCAATAAAATTGATGAACCGCAGTGTAATTAGACTAGACAGTTAAACTATTAAACCGTAGTGCAAAATTAATGTAATAAAATCAATAAATCGCGATGCAATTAAACTATTGAACCGCGGTGCAAAAAAATTGATGAACCGTAGTGTAAAAATAATGACCTTCGTAGCACACCTACGGTTCATTAAGGGTATCCTAGTCATTTTGCCACAAAAAGTGACTTTTTCTGATTGAAAAAAGAGTACTTTAGTATTTAGAAACTTAAAAAAGTAGATCGACCCGCAATTTTTCCTTAAAGTCACGCATGCGTACTGTATCCGTTTGCCTGTTGCTAGTGGGCCGAATGCCAACATATTTGTTCGAAAAAATTGCAAGTCAGCCCACTTTCCAAAGTTTTTATTCTCTTCGGTACCGTGTTTTTTTTCAAATCAGAAAATGACACTTTTTGGGGAAAAAGACTACGATACCCTTAATAAGCATGAGGTGCGCTATGAAAATGAATCGCAGTGCATTAATTGTATTCCATTAATATTTGCACCGCGATTCATTAGTTTAATTGCATAGTCTATTTTTGCACCGCGATGCATCAATTTTACACCATGATTCATTAGTTTAATTATCTAGTCTATTTTTTGCACCGCGATACATCAATGTTTGAACCGCGATTCATCAGTTTAATTGTTTTGTCTATTTTTGCACCGTGATAAATCAAAGTTTGAAGTACGATACATCAATATTTGCAACGTGATACATTAATTCGATATTTTTGCACCGCAATATAAAATCTTAAAGAACCAGATCACGTCATCCACCTTTTTTCTTCAATCTCCTCTGTCGTAAACCTTTTTCTTCTTCCTCCTCTTCCGCCTTCGTCTCTATTGAAAAATTCCAACCAACACAGATCCATTACAGTTTCGTATTTCGTAAATAAAAAAACTATTTCGTCGTGCAACAATGGTGATTTTTAAATCCATTGTGTTTTTCAGAACTGTTGAAGGTGACGATAACATTTTTGAAACAATATAAAGTGGTCTTTTACGGTTATAAAAAAATGGACTTTTGAGATTATAAATTTTGAAAATAGGACCGGCCATAATTTTACCCTATTTGTTCGTCGACTATTAATGGGCTGTAACATATTCATAGCCACTCCAAGCAGGCTGCATCACAATCAAATCAAATTATTTATTGGGTGATAATCGGCCGGTTCCCTGTGGGAAAAATATAACCACAAAAGTCCAGTATATTTGTTTTAAACCGCTAAAGTACATTTTTTTGGAGGAAAAATGATGAAGATACACTTAATAAAGAAAAAATGCGCCGACAAAGTCACTGCCCAAATTTGGGCATTGCTCAAATTTTTGGGCATTGAAATGCAAAAGCAACGTTAAAAAATTTGGACGTCACAATGCAAAAGCCACTGCCCAATTTTGGGCATCGCTCAAAGCATTGGACGTCGTTCATTTTCGGATCTGGATTCGTCATTCATTTTCGAAAAATAGAAAATCGAATGAGGAGTAACAGTTTTTGGGAAACCAACTAAGCCATATATATCGATCTCTTTTCTTTTTTCGTTTTTCAAAATTACATAAGAGAATCAAATAGATATAAACAGATATCTCATTTGATAGGAAACATACACTATAAATCCAAAACATACTTTTGGAGTTCAAGAAATCTATTTCCTCCTCTAATAACAATCTCATTAGCTGGAATTCATTTCATTATATTCCTTGCAACTGGATGGGTGTAGGCTGTGTAAATCTCTATGGCCAAAATTTATCGTCAATCATTTGTAAACTTCCTTACTTACAATTACAGGAGTTAAATATGCAACCATTGAAGCCTACAAGGCAAACATCGTAGCCTACGATGCAAGCATTGAAGCATACGTGACAAACATCGCAACTCCAAGAAAGGTACGATGTAGAAAATTGGGGTCGTAAGTTCATAAATACTCTGTGTTGTGTTAGAGTATCTGTGTTGGTGCTTCATAGCCCAAGGAAAAACATTGAGCACGGCCTAAACGATGTCCACATCATAGGCAACAGCTCCCACATCGAAGGCAGGTCTATAAACTAAACATCATAGACAACTGTCCAAAAGACACCCACATCATAGCCCAAGGAAACTAAATATCATAGCCCAAGGAAAAACATTGGTCATTGCCCAAACGACGCCCACATCATAGGCAACAACGCCCACTTCGGAGGCAACGACGCCCACATCATGTGTGAAAAAGTTTGGATTCAATTTACGTAAGGCCCAAACTCTCTGTATTGAATTGGAATGGATGATTGAAGTCTACCAATTGCCATGGAAGGTGCTCTTCTTCTTCAAATCTATAATTCCCATTGAAGGTGCTCTCATCGTTAACATTGGTGTCGTTGTTCATATCCTCCCTCCATGTCGTTTTGTATTCGTTGATTTCTTTTGTTGATTCCAATACCTGGTTTTTGTTTATCAATCACTTAAATAAATAAAAACCACTCAATATAAGAAAATGTTCAATACTTATGGCTATATTATGCATGGTTTAAGATGGGGAAGAGAGAGAAAGTCAAAGAAGGGAGTGACATAACGATGGTACTGACTCATAAGTCAGAGGGGATTTGCAGGGCCTTCCCCCTGCTTAGCTAACATTTTGTTCATCTATTTCAAGTATCGATTCAGTTGAAAGTGTAATACCTCGATAATTTTTTAAAAAAAATATTAATTCGTGTTAATTAATATTACAATCGTTTTGGACCTATATAATTAATGTTATAATTGATTTGTGTTAAATTAATGCTTTGAACCTATTAAGTAACTAATTAATTTGGGTTTCGTGTGGCCCACTTGTGACTAGGATTAATTACTATTCCCTAATAATATTACTCAATTAAAATTTGGTCTTGGCCCATTTAATGTTAGGGTTAGGAAACCTAATAGGGTTCCTGTATAAATAATGGGTTAAAGGAGGAGAAAACCCTTTATCGTTAACGGAGTACAAAAAAAAGAAAAAAAAGAGAGAAGGGATCGGCAGCCGACATCGCGAGAGAGAACGAGCAGGAGGCGGCAACAACTTTTGAGGTGAGCCAAATAGTTTCCTTCCTTTTGGTTGTTTACATTAATATGAAAGTAAAACAATAGATGAATTTAATAATATTATATAGTTAGCCTATAATGTTTTCAATTGATATAAATATGGAAGATAGGAGGAGTATTGATTCTATTTGGTTAATATAGAGAAAGAGAAAATGGAAGAGATGAATGTATGTGTGAGTGTTTGTGTGTACAGTGTGTGCAAGTATCTGAGAGTGTGTTGAGTGTGTGTTAGTTAGTGATTATTAAATTTAGAGAGTATAATTATTAGAAGAGGACCCATATGTTGAATACAGAAAATTGATTTCTTCCAAATTCGTACGACTATTGTTGACTGTAACCTTATAATTATTAATTGTTTGAATTTAGAATTCAGACAAGCGAGCTTAGGGTGATCGTTCGTGTTGCAGATTATTTTTGCTAAGCATATTGAGGTAAGAGATTATACCTCATTTAGGTCTTTTGAATTATTCGTTTCACACTGTTAGGCTTCCGTTATTTCTTTGATAAATGTCGTTCCTTGAAAACGTGTGTCGATTTTGTACCGGTATTTGATTCTGAACTCCGTCGATTTCGTTTTTTTGATTACTCATAATTATGCTCCTTCATTTAATCTCACATACCTATCATGTTTTATGTGAGATATCTATTTGATACATAAATGTGTTTGTAATTCATTTTGTAAAATGTATTTGATCATTTAAAAGATTCTACCTTGATCACTAAGTCAAACAACCTAGTCACGGGTAAATGTGACTTTTCGATTTACATAGTCACGGGTTAATGTGACCTTTTGATTTACCTAGTCATGGGTTAATGTGACCTTTCGAAACCCTTTAACCACTAGACATGTGGTTAATTATCCGGATATACCCTTTAGAAACCTTTACCCTTATGGGTCTTTAGAATTTTTTTTTGGAACATTGTTCGAACAGGTCTTTGACCGCTTATGTGATCTTGGTATTTGTGAGTCGTCCGTTGTCTCTAGCTGGTATGGGACGGTTGGTGACAATTGGACTACTCGAGTCGTCCTTTGCATTATTATCTTTCGTTTGGAATCCTAAATATTTATCTGTGAGTCGCCCGTTGTCGCCAGCTGGTATGGGACGGTTGGTGACAATTGGATTACTCGAGTCGTTTGTTGTATGTTTATCTTTCACTTGGAATCCTGAAAATATATTTGAAATCTGAATATTTGAACTTTGACTATTTGATTTTCGCATTTTAGATATTGAAACTTTCAATTTTGATTCCTTGATTTATTTCGGTCAACTCCTCCTTAGTAACCGGAGGGGTTGTATATGAACTTACTGAGCATTGTTCGCTCACCCTTTCAAATTCTTTCTCTTCCAGGTGACATTTTGTTTGGCTAGATGAATTGTTTCGAGTAGATGAATGAAGATGGTCAAAGAAGTTTTAGACATTTTTAGTTAATTTGTACTTTGGAAGTTTAATTAACTTTGATTAGTTTTATTTTGGATTTCGTTTCGGATATTTTGTGGTTGTATTTTAGTTACATTTGGAGGATATTAAATTTATTTATTATTACCTCTGGGAGTTATTATGAATTTTAGGTATTGATTGTTGGTGACGTGGCCAAATTGTGGGTCCAAATTGTCGGACCCGAGTTTGGGGCGTTACAAAGTGGTATCAGAGCTTAGGCTTCAGATCCTGATGGTTTTAGGATTTAGGAATTTATAGAATTAGGAATTAATTGTAGTGTAAGGTTATGATTTTGTTTATACCATTAATAACTTTAAGCGTGCGATTTTAGTTCTAAGTTTACGATTATAGCTTTAAGTTATGATTTCCTTTATTTTGATTGGGACTGATACACTATTGGTTACTCGGAAGAATTTGTTCTATTTTAGTTTATTAGACTTGGAATACACGAGGTGTATCCAATTTTTGAGACATTGGAATAAAGTTTGATATTGAATAAATGTTGAGGAAATTTTTGTATTCGTTTGACATTCATTTAGAACTATATATCGTGTTGGTGTATTTCAAGTGCACAAGATTATAAGATAAGCTTTGGAAGAAATTGATGTTACTTAACAACTATGTAGATTGTTTCCATTTACGTCACGCCAATTAGCAAGCACCAGTTTAGTGTGATAAAATTTTAGGCATTATTTGACACTTGCTCGTTTTTGTATCAGTATCAAATGGCAAATAGAGGTGGACGTACCGCTAACCGAGGCCGTGGTCGTGGCCGAGGAAACAGGGGAGGAAGAGCAGTAGATGACTCTGTTTTCGAGAGTGTGGGGGAACAATCTCGAAGCCAACTTAACGTGAATAACGAAAACCCTGACCCTGAAGCGCCTCAGCCTAACGCGGCAAATCCCGCCTTAGTAGACCCTGTGCTTATAATGAACCTTTTACAGAATTTGACACGAGCGGTAGACAGAATTGGTCAGATTGTTCAACCTCAACCACAACCTCAGCCTGAGACACCGCAACCTCAGCCTGAAGCACCGCAACCTTAGCCTGCAGTTCCTCAACCTCGACCAGTGGCAAAGGACCCACTTGACATCTTCCAAAGGAGAAGCCCTAAGTCCTTCTCAGGTGCACCAAACACCATTAAGCCAGAAGAATGGGTTGGCAGTATGAAGAAGATCTTTAGAACTATGACCCTCACGAGTGAGCAGAAAGTCAACCTCGCCACGTTCAAGTTCGAAGGAGAGGCTGATGAGTGGTGGCAATCCGAGATGAGGATTGTTGAAGCAAATGGGGTAGGAGAGTACACTTGGGAGACTTTTCTCGAAGTCTTCAATAAGAAATATTTTCCTGAGAACGTGCAGGACAGTAAGCTGGTTGAATTTCTCAATCTAGAGCAAGGAAATTTGACGATAGATGAGTATGCTGTCAAGTTCACGGAACTATCAAAGTATGCTCCATGTCTCATTGAGAATGACAAACAAAAGGCTAGGATGTTTGAAAGAGGTCTTGATGGAAAGATTAGTCATCGATTGATAGCCTTGCAGTTGAAGACTTATGCTGAAGTTGTAGACCGAGTCAGAATACTTGAACGAATGTCAGCAAACTACCGAAAGAAGAAGGAAGAGAAAAAGAGAGGTTTTGAGAGTCTTGGAAGTAATTTTCGAGATCAGTCGGGATATCAAGGAGGAAGTTACAGTGGAAATAAGAAGAGAACCATAGAGGACAATCGGTCCAAGGGACCAAATCAGTGGCGGAATCAGAATCAAGGTCAACAGTCGAATCAGAATAATGACCCTGAGTGTAATAAGTGTGGTGGAAAACATATGACTGATACTTGTTACTGGACTACGGGAGCCTGCTTTAATTGCAGAAAGATAGGGCATAGGATCAAGGATTGCCCGGAACCATTGAAGGAAAACTTTGCGCGAGGAACGAGCAGCGGCGATAAACCTAAACCAAATGCACATGGAAGAATTTACGCGATGGCTGCTCGAGACGAATGATATGGAAACATGTATAGTACATCCTTATATAGCTTCGCAACGTTAAATTTTTATTCAGCCTAGTGTTTTTTAATCGATCACATTGCCACACTTATACGACCTATCAAATTTTTACATGAGAACTTAGACGTCGATTAATTAACACAACGACCAAGAGATCCATTTCCGTTACCTAAGTATTTAGATCCTATCCTTTGAGTTTCTTTAAGACGTTGATGATTTTGACGCATGGTTTGGGTCATTTACTTGTTGGACCAAGTATTGGGCACTAGGAGTTTTACATGTGACGTTTGGACAAATGGATTGTCTCGGTTACATTCAAGAATTGAATGCCTAGGATCTACTAAAGCTTATTCTTCGATGTCATTATGTCTATTGGGAGTAACTTGGTTTATTCTAAATTCGAAGAGGAACATATTGAGCTCTTTGTATGACTTGGTGTGTTAAGTTTAGGGACTAAACTTCTTTTAAGGGGGTGAGAGTGTAATACCCCGATAATTTTTTTTTAAAAAATATTAATTCGTGTTAATTAATATTACAATCGTTTTGAACCTATATAATTAATGTTATAATTGTTTTGTGTTAAATTAATGCTTTGAACCTATTAAGTAACTAATTAATTTGGGTTGGACTTGGCCCACTTGTGACTATGATTAATTACTATTCCCTAATAATATTACTCAATTAAAGTTTGGTCTTGGCCCATTTAATGTCAGGGTTAGGAAACCTAATAGGGTTCCTGTATAAATAATGAGTTAAAGGAGGAGAAAACCCTTTATCGTTAACGGAGTACAAAAAAAAAAGAAAAACAAACAAACAAAAAAAAGAGAGAAGGGATGGGCAGCCGACATCGCGAGAGAGAACGAGCAGGAGGCGGCAACAACTTTTGAGGTAAGCCAAATAGTTTCCTTCCTTTTGGTTGTTTACATTAATATAAAAGTAAAACAATAGATGAATTTAATAATATTATATAGTTAGTCTATAATGTTTTCAATTGATATAAATATGGAAGATAGGAGGAGTATTGATTCTATTTGGTTAATATAGAGAAATAGAAAATGGAAGAGATGAATGTATGAGTGTTTGTGTTAGGGGTGTAAGTGGTTCGGTTTGGTTTGGTTTATGCCAAAACCACAAACCGAACCGCCTACCAGTGGTTCTAAAAATCTCAAACCGAACCGAACCGAACCACTCGGTTTGGTTTGGTTTGGTTCGGTTTTGTGGTTTATATAAATTAGTTTTAATGAAATTAACCAACATTCAAAATAACAATGAAAATAAGATTTTAATTTGGAATTAACATCAAAATTAGGAAATAACCTACTAACAACAAATTATCATAACAAATTCTAAAATAAACACAAACAATGGAAGAAATAATAGTTATCCAACAATCAAGATTTTGTTTGTTTTAGTATCCGTATATATATATATATATATATATATATATAAAATGAATAAATCAAAGGTTCAAAATAGTTAATAAATGTTATATAATATATATAGGGTGGTTTGGTTCGGTTCGGTTTGGTTTGGTTCGATACCAAAAACCATGAACCGAACCGAACCGCGTGGTTTTCCAATTTTTGAAACCGAAACCGAACCATCTTCGACCAAAACCGAACCAAACCGACTGGTTTGGTTTGGTTTGGTTCGGTTCCGTGGTTCGGTAGTTCCGATTTACACCCCTAGTTTGTGTGCACAGTGTGTGCGTGTATCTGAGAATGTGTTGAGTGTGTGTTAGTTAGTGATTATTAAATTTAGAGAGTATAATTATTAGAAGAGGACCCATATGTTGAATACAGAAAATTGATTTCTTCCAAATTCTTACGACTATTGTTGACTGTAACATTATAATTATTAATTGTTTGAATTTAGAATTCAGACAAGCAAGCTTAGGGTGATCGTTCGTGTTGCAGATTATTTTTGCTAAGCATATTGAGGTAAGAGATTATACCTCATTTAGGTCTTTTGAATTATTCGTTTCATACTGTTAGGCTTCCGTTATTTCTTTGATAAATGTCGTTCCTTGAAAACGTGTGCCGATTTTGTATCGGTATTTGATTTTGAACTCCGTCGATTTTGTTCATTTGATTACTCATAATTATACTCCTTCATTTAATCTCACATACCTATCATGTTTTATGTGAGATATCTATTTGATACATAAATGTGTTTGTAATTCATTTTGTAAAATGTATTTGATCATTTAAAAGTTTCTACCTTGATCACTAAGTCAAACAACCTAGTCACGGGTAAATGTGACTTTTCGATTGACCTAGTCACGGGTTAATGTGACCTTTTGATTTACCTAGTCACGGGTCACATTCGATTTACCTAGTCACGGGTTAATGTGACCTTTCGAAACCCTTTAACCACTAGACATGTGGTTAATTATCCGGATATACCATTTAGAAACCTTTACCCTTATGGGTCTTTAGAATTTTTTTTGGAACATTGTTCGAACAGGTCTTTGACCGCTTATGTGATCTTGGTATCTGTGAGTCGTCCATTGTCTCTAGCTGGTATGAGACGATTGGTGACAATTGGACTACTCAAGTCGTCCTTTGCATTATTATCTTTCGTTTGGAATCCTAAATATTTATCTGTGAGTCGTCCATTGTCGCCAGTTGGTATGTGACGGTTGGTGACAATTGGATTACTCGAGTCGTTTGTTGTATGTTTATCTTTCACTTGGAATCCTGAAAATATATTTGAAATCTGAATATTTGAACTTTGACTATTTGATTTTCGCATTTTAGATATTGGAACTTTCGATTTTGATTCCTTGATTTATTTCGGTCAACTCCTCCTTAGTAACCGGATGGGTTGTATATGAACTTACTGAGCATTGTTCGCTCACCCTTTCATATTCTTTCTCTTCCAGGTGACATTTTGTTTGGCTAGATGAATTGTTTCGAGTAGATGAATGAAGATGATCAAAGAAGTTTTAGACATTTTTAGTTAATTTGTACTTTGGAAGTTTAATTAACTTTTATTAGTTTTATTTTGGATTTAGTTTCGGATATTTTGTGGTTATATTTTAGTTACATTTGGAGGATATTAAATTTATTTATTATTACATTTGGGAGTTATTATGAATTTTAGATATTGATTGTTGGTGACGTGGTTAAATTATGGATCCAAATTATCAGACCCGAGTTTGGAACGTTACAAAAAGATTCAAGTCTCAAACTTGTCAATCCACGAATATATCTTTGGCGTCCCCCGAGGCATAGCCGAGTGGTAAAAGGAGGGGGACATAAGAGCAAGAACAACAAAGCTCCCCATTTGGGGAGCTTAACCTTCAATTTTTTTTATTTTATTACAAAAATACCATTAAGCTCTCCACTTAAGCTCCCCAATAAAAATACTCTTTCAACAATGCACAAACTCCAACACTTTTATATATCCCATCATATTTATCTCCAATAATTTAATATTTTTATAAAAAAGGCTAGAAATTTGAAAAATTCATAGAAATTTTTTCTGATATCCAAATGAAACAAACTAAGTCTTTATTTGTAGGTAAAAATATTTACTTTAATACAGGAAAAAAAAATATTTTAAAAAATATTTTTTATGGCTAAAAATTGACAAAAAAAGAAAATGGAGGAAAAGTAAATTTTAGTCAACTGGGAAGGAAGAGAGTAGCAGGAGGTGGCAGGACTTTTGCAGAAGCCGTCGGAAGCTTTTGGCCAAAACGATTGTGTTTTGGCTTAATTTTTGACAAACGACTTCGTTTTTGGTTAAAAAAATTTGTTAAGCACAGGAGTTTATATTGCTCCTTGAACGGCTTTTGGCTTAATTAAGCATTCACAAGAACCTTTGTTGTTTTGAAAAATCTGAAAGAATCCCATAAGCTTAATATTAAGCACCTTTGTTGTTTGTGTTCTAAGATGCTGGAGGCATGCAGCGTGGGTTCGATACTTGGTGGAAGCACTTTGCTTTCTTCTGAGGTTGGACTCAGATGTGTTATCGCTACAATCGTTTCTCAAACCCTGTATCATTTCGGCACATCTCGCGATTTTCCTGGTAGTAGCAATGAGGACCGGAACTACTACCCCTGCGATTCAACCCTGTTAAAAAAAAAAAAAAACGAATATATCTTTGGCACAAAAAACAACCTCATCAGGTGCACATCTATCGATGAACACACAAAAAATAAAGTGAAGAATAAAATTCTTCAAGATTGGCATTGACGTTTTCTCATTCTTCCCCTTCAAAAAGTCCAACACACCCAAAAGCGAAGCTTCCCAAATGTAATTCCACTCATGAGCTTGTACGAACCGCAACAAAGGAAGAGCTCTCTGACTTTGCTTGGCATAACCCACGAGATTGAAAACATTGAATGGATAGTTCCACAACTCACTCGCCACGGGACAATGAAGCAAGAGATGATTCACAATCTCTTCCTTCCCCTTACCCAAAAAGCACCAATTATCCCGTCGGTGTGGTTCAGTTTGATCCAAAATAGTTCAGTTTTGATTTAAAAATTAAAAAAAATGTTTGATTGAGTTCAGTTCACGGTTTTTGATATTGAAACAATCCAACACACACACACACACACACACACACACACATATATATATATATATTATTTACTAAACCATACAAAATCTAGATTGTTCGAGAATTTTTATTTCTTCCATTGTTTGTTTTTATTTCGGAATTTACATTGTTTTCTTTATGAGAATATATTTTTTGTAGGTTACTTTCTAATATTTAATGTTAATTCTAAATTAAAATCTTATTTTTATTGTTATTATTAATATTGGTTAAGTTGATTAAAAAGAATTTATATAAACCACAAAATCAAACCAAACCAAATCGGGATGGTTCGGCTCGTGATTTTGGCCTAAACCAAACCAAACCACGTACACCCTTACTCAAAATTATAAGTGGACAAAAATAAACATTCTTATTTAAGATCATTAATTATGATGAGCAAAATGAACACCAACTTGAACACTTACGTTAAAATCTCTCATTTTTTGTCCACAGAGTTCCCAAAATTTATATTGATTTTGATCATGCAACTTCTCATTGCACTGTCAATAATATGTACTTTAAAGGTTTTGTTTAAAGTTTAAGATAAAATATTTTACAAGTTAACAAATTCATTGAGAGAATTTATTCGAAAAAATATTTTAATCATTAAATTGTTTGAAGGGAGTATCTACTATAGTGTATTAGACAAGATTTTGATACATTATCATTTGTATAAACTGAACTCCACCATATGCACACATATTAACATTGTTTAAAAAACTAAAAAATGTGACTAGAAATAGTTGTGCATTTGGATTCATTTGGACTAATCATTTAATTTTTGTAAAATAAAATTATTTTTTTGTAATTTTTGTATTTATTTAATAATTTAATGTTAATAAGTTAATGTATGCCATTAGGCATGATAATTACAATCCAAACTCGTTAACCCACCCAATCTGGATTGAAAATTACCTGAATCAATTCGACCCGTTAATTTGTGCTATATAAATGTAGTTTTTTGATGAAAAATATGAGTTTCAATGGGTCGACCGTTTTTATCCGTCACCCGTTTACTTTTGGGTTATAACGGGTCGTGACCCGTTACTCGTTTCGATCCGACACATACTCGACCCAACCACCAAATTGTCTGACTTAGGCGCCATGCATATTTATTACTCACTCATTTATGTCAATGCTATTAAATGGACACTTATTCACCTGACTATTTGAGCCCATTGTTGATATGGATGTCGCTCATATCTGTCCATTTATCACCTCTAGTTATCTGAAACTTCAATAACATTTGCTAATTTTTCTCTCGTCATTCACATTCAATTAAAAGAGACATCTTCAATATAATTGTTGATTTGATCATATGTAACGTGCGTTCTACCACTAAAATGAAATTTAAAAAACAATAAAAAATAAAAGAAAATGGAACAACTAGTAGGAATGGTTATAATATTTTAATAGTTCTATCTTAATATTTATAATATTTTTTCCTTGATTGGTGTGTTGCAGGTAAAACATGATTCTCTCTTAGAAACGAAGAAAATATTATGTAATTCTCTCTTCATTCCTAAATGCAATTTCTGTTTGACATGAGACACACTTACTAAAAAAATAAACTTGGTATTATTATAAATATTAGAATATGATCACGCAAAATTGGTGATCTTGTCTTATGTTGAGTTGAGAACAAAATACGGTGGGAGATAATACGTGCAATGAGGGGATATCTGGCTGATTAAAATTTCTTGCACATTAATAAACCCTCTCTAACACCTAGGTTACGATGATTAACACAACTAATACTGAACTGAACCGAACTAAGGAATTCAAGCTGGTTATAGAAGATGGAGGAAACATATATTTTTCTAGGTTGTATATTTCCGGGATACTAGGAGACACTAGGAAGAGGATTTTCTAAAACTCAAGTTGTTTTTCTTCTTTTTTCCGATCATCTTTCAGTAGCCTTTAGCTTTCTTTTTATACCTAATTGGAGCGGTGCCTCTTTGTCCGTGAAGCATAGGTGGCTTCTTTTCATTGGCAGATTTGAGCGGGCCTTCATCCTTTGCGCGACACGGAATTAGATGAATCATTCAGGGAGTTGGGCGTCCGTTAGGGAGTAGGTAGCATGACTGCAGCAGTACTTTTTGTTGTATGATCAGTTTGTGAGACAGAACTACAGTAAAATGACTTTATCGGGGTGTGTGCCGCATTGGGAAGAGCGCCGCCGAGTCCAGGCACTTCGGCAAGTCAGCACCGGATCCCCTTTCAGCGTAGTTCGGCCTTTTCGACGCTAGCTCGGCCTTCTGGACACCAGCTCGGCATGGAGTGATTGGAGGATTCATGAGAAGAATTGGGCCTTGCTCGGCTTTAGGGATCTCAGCTCGGCACGGAGTGATTGGAGGACTCATGAGAAGAATTGGGCCTCGCTCGGCCTTAGGGATCTCACGGAGTGATTGGAGGACTCATGAGAAGAATTGGGCCTTGCTCGGTCTTGTGGGTCCCAGGTCGGCACAGGCCGGGACCCTTCAGTAGCCCCCCACTTCTCGGCAATATCCGATGGTTTGTGGCCGAGAAGTAATCGGTCGAGACTTGGCCTTTTCCGCTTGCGCTGTTTCAAGACCTAGAGGTACAATTGCGCGATCTGCCCCGCATGCCAAATAGTTGTGCGAGTAGAACAAAATGACGGTTCACTTTTTATTGGAGCGCGTGCTATCATGGGAAAAGCCTTTCATGTCAGGGCATTAAATGCGGGGCGTCTTTTTGAATTTTCAAGACGGGAGCTGAGCCGCCCATTTCTGTAAGTGAATCATTTGGGCGGGAAATCGAGGCAGACGTTTTAAATATTTCTTGGAAGACGCGGCGAGTCAAATCGGTGAAGGGGCAAAAGCAGTGCCGTTACGTACTATATATAATTCTCTCTTTTCACCTCTTTCACTTTTACCGCTTCTTACTGTCACTGTTTGTTTTCTCAACTCCTTCACCCGTATTCTCCTTCTCCTCCGTCTCAAGGTGTTTTTCCGGCCAGAGCTCTCAGGGATCCTTGCGCTTCATACCGTTCTTCCAAACCAGTAAGTGTCCTTCTCTATTATTGCGTATCCGTGAAGATTTTTAGAGGAAAAAACCTCATTTTACCTAGTTTCCATCCTTTCTGAGTGCTCTTAGGCGACGTTGCGCGCTTTTGATTATTCCGGCAGTTTAGTGCACCGTTAGTAGAGACCTCAGGATTGTTTAGGTCACCGGCCGTTTGCCGGAACATCCATTTTACGGTAAAAAATTATGGTTCAACCCTTCCCTTTTATTCCTTGGTTCTTGCCTTGATTTGCCCTGAAGATGCAGCGGCCCCCCTGCTATAACCTTGATCCTTCATCCTCTAGTAACTCTTCAAGTTTCGACTATTCGTCGGATGAAGAGAGGCCACTGGTGATCAGGAGCCCGTTCCCTGATCGCACCGATGCCTGGGACATACCGTATCGTCATGCCCTAGGGGGATTCATTAGGGCCTTGACCATTAGGAGCCCGTCGCCGGGCGACCCAAGCAGCCTCTATCAGCCTTCGGGCCGAGTCGGAGAATTTTGGCTTTGTCGAGGCCGGTTCTTGCCCAGAGCGAACTTGGTTGACTTGTCTTCGTCCTCTGAGGAGGATGCCGAGCCAAGTGTTAGTGCTGAGCCAAATAGGGAGGGCGAAGAGGTTGCTAGCTTCGTCCCTAGGGGTGTTCATTTTAGTATTTTTCATGGCGAGGCGCACTATTGACCCCACGCCCCAAGTTGAGACCATAGTTATCGATCCGCCGAGTTCTTGTTCTTCTCACGCCTCGGTTTCTTGAAGATTATGGCGAGGATGATCCGTTTCTGGGCTCTGTATTTGGCAAATCGCCTCATGGGGGCCCTATGTATCGCCAATCTCATGACGACTGGAAAGCCGTTACCCCTACGGAGGCGAGGTTTTATCTAGCGAGTTCCGAGGTTGTAGTGAGCTCGCAATGGAAGTATAGCGATGAAGTTTTTTCAGCCCCGGACTACCCCTTGAGCGTTCCCATGAGGGTTTTTGCGAGCCAGGAGCGAATTGCCTTAAGTCTAATAGCTCAATTTTTTACCAGGGAGAGAGTACTATACTACCGTCGAGCCGAAAAAGTGCAGGAATCTCGCCGAGCTGAGAGGATGTCTAGTGGTGGAGGTGCGTCAGTATCTGGCCGATCAGAAGCTCGAGAGGAGGAAGGCGAGAGAAACTCGCGCTATCTTCGGCCTTTTGAGAACCATATCACCCCGCAGGATATTGCCGAGCTGGCCGCCGGGTATGGGTCCACTAACTTTCGTGGTTCTGCTCCCGATCCATCGAGCTTGGGGAGCTTCGCCAACTTAGGAGCCACGTCGGCTTCTATCTATCCTCTTGAGTCATCCGGGCTGAGGCTTCCGCTGGACCCATTCATATGCGAGTTTCTGAGGGAAACTAGCTCTGTTCCCCTGGATCTGACTCCGAATTTGACGAGGGCTCTAGTGTCCTTTATTGTTTGCTCCAGGGCGCATGGATTCGAGCCTACACTTTCCCTGTTCAGCCACTACTTCAAGGTGGGCATGGCCATGTCTCGGATGAGGGGCCGACACCCCAATTCGTACCCACAGTATGTAATCGACATAGAATATCAAGAATCGTTAAAACTTAACGAATGTCAAGTTGTAGAAGTCAAAAATGCGAAAGGAAAGCGGGATGCGCGAAGCAAAGTGAACCTGCGGGGGAAAGTGTCAAATTTTGAAACTTCAAAAGATGTTGGTGCCGCCAGAGAAGGGCTTGGTGCGCTCAAGCATAGCTTGCGCGCACAAGCATTCCTTCATGTTCTCTCTTGCGATCAAATTGGTACAAGTCTTCAAGCGCAAGGTATAAGCTGCCAATGCACGAGAACAACGCGAAAATTCCCACCGCGTCCTCGCCTTCAACTATAAATAGGAGGCCCCGCCTCATTCTCGACACAATTTTTCATCCGCGATTTTGATCGCAAGGGCTCTGCTCGTTCGCCGATAATCCTTAGTACGAGAGGTGCGAGATAGGTGAGCTGGAAGCCCCTAAAATCTCCAAACCCCGTCCAAACTCAATCAAAAACCCATAGGTTATAAGTGATCCATAACCTAGTTGTTAGGTGTCCACCTCAAAAACCCCAGTCACCAAAATCCCAAAATAAGCCGTTACTGCACTTGGAGTAACGAGCTAAAGTCAAAACTTAAGTCTAGGTTCCGCCCAGCCCAACCGAAAAGGCCAAAACCTACCCAAATAAAGCTGTCACTACACTGCCCGAGAGTTGACAAGCCCAAACTTCAAAACATCAATCAAATCAAGCGGTCATCGGTTCAATTCAAAACAAAAAAAAGACTCCTCTCAGGGAGGGACGGAGCGAGAGCACACCACCGCTCTAAAGGTAATACCTTTAAGGCGTATTTTTATTTCATTTGTATTTTTCTTTTTATTTATTTTCAAAAATTGTTATTTAAATCGGCGCAACAATGTAGCCAATATAAGCCGTTGTCTTTGCCGGATTAGATTAGGAAATATTATGTAAAAGAGCCGTTATAATGGCCAAATATTCTTAAATGTGTTTGTAATTATTGGAAGGAGGCAGGCTGCGAGTCGTAAATAATGTAGCCACGAATGTATCTGTTTAATTTTCCTTGTCAAAATAAGACCTTATTTATTTGCTAGATTAATATAACAATGAGCATACTTGACCAAAAACGCTTTGAGACCGAAAGGCGAGTTGGGTGCCTAGCACCTTCCCAACTCGTAACTTAGCCCCCGAACCCACTTTCTAAAATCTACGGTTTTCTTTTCGGTTTTCCTTTATTTTGCCTTAAAATAAAGGTGGCGACTCTAAAACTTTCGGATCGGTGGGGCCTCGCAACATTCCCTCTTTGCACTTTCTGTTCTCCCCTAAAAAGGGAATCACGGGGAATGGAGGAGTGATGTATTCCCATATCTGGTATCCCCTAAACAAGGGATAACTTGATGCGGGAAACCCATAGCTCCATAGCGATCTGATTGGGCCATAAGGCTATTTTAATAAATCCGTAAGTGGGCGTCGCAATATCTTTTCTTGCACTTCTCTATTTTCCCTGAAGATAAAAGGGAGGAATGAGAATGGAAAGGTAATGCATTCCAGTATCTGTTATCCCGAAATAAGGGATAACGACAGCCTTTAGTTCCCCATTTTGGATACAAAAATCCACTCAAAGCAACCGAGGCACATTCCAACGTGCTATAGGCAACACTCCTCTCGCACTGGTTTCGTCTTCCCTAAACAAGGGAGGGTGGAGCGAGCAGTGGTGTCCCGCATCCGCACGTACGCGCACCTAACGAAGGGCGCGCGGGCGCGAGGGCGCACCGGAACCTCACACCGGCATGCCAATGGGTTCCCTCTTATCAAGTCGTCCCAGGGACCACCAGATGGTCGGATAAGGTCTTGTGGTGGAGTGTAACGAGAGGTTGGAATTTCGAGATGCTGAAGGGGGAGCCCCTGGCATTGGAAAAACAAAAAAATTGAGCC
>JABEVN020001476.1:0-10000 GCA_013146195.2 Codonopsis lanceolata
GGATTTCTTGTTGATTGTGAGCATGTTTACTTAGTTTATAAATGTTTTAGAACCATTCATAAGTCATTCATGAAGCCCTTAACATGTTTAGAATCATGTACGCTTGTTTGTTGAATCGCCACCGACGCTTTGATTTTGGCCTCAGCGATTCCTCGCTGTATTGCTCTATTTCGTCAGACGAGGTGTTCGGCGAAGTTCTTGGCTATTCAGGTCATAACCATGTTGAAACAAACCTTTTTCATGTCCAAGTTATCCTAGTTTGATTGGTGTTTGATTGAGTTTGATTCAACCATTCATCGCGTGATTCGAGCCTTGTCCTACCTTGTTCAGGTTGTTGTTCGTGTGCTCGACTTGTTTTGAGTTGGGTTAGACCTTAGAATGGTTGCCCATAAGTTTGGGATCATTTAGACTTGTTTAGACCAAGTTTTGAGGTTCGTAGCCCAGCGCCGGGCCTGGGCACCTTGTGAGGCGCCCTCAAGATCTGGGAGCAATTTCAAATGAGCGTAATTAGAGAGAGCCTCAGCAGCTGAGGCGCCGCTTGGAGATGTTGAGGCGCCCGCCAACATTCGGTACATAGTTACTGGATTTTCCCTGCTTTTGGGTTTTGACGGTAATACCTATCCTACCCTCATTAAACCCCTCTAAACCCTTCCTAACCACCCATACTTAACCCTAATCATGTCCTAACACTAGTTGAAAGTTAATTTATGTTATATTAGTGTTTGATCACCCCCTAATCTCTACTAATTGCACTTGAGAAATGTCTTTTGTGCCCTTCTCATTTTGGAGGTATAAATACCCAAGCCCTTGGCAATTTTCAGTAAAATCCTCTCATTTCTTCACCTTCATCTTACACATTAGAGAGAGAGAGAGTAGCTTGAAGTTCAGCCCTCAGCCTTCTTCCTCCGATCTACGAAGATCCCACCGCTCGATTGCCGCCAAACTTCTGATTCTTGACGACGCGACGGGTAGAACGACTTCACCGTTTAGATTTTGATTCTCTCGAGTTTTCACTCAAGCTAGGTAAGTTACTCTTCTTCCTCTTCTAGTTCTCATTGACCCTAAGGAAACAAAGTTTATGGTGATTGAGGTCAATGAGGACACATAATTGCTTCCTATGCCTTCTATTTGAATTTTTAAAGCATGAGCTTGCTAGAGCATGTATAGGATGATTTCTTGCCTTCGAAGTTTATATTACTCTTTCATCATGTCTATTTAAGGTCTTGAACATGTTAGAAACATGTATTATGTTTGTTGATGGAAGTGTTGTTATATGAGAATGCCCTAAATTGAGCCTACATTATATGTTGTTATGTTGTATGTATTCTATCCTATAAATTGAACTCTATGATGTACATGAATCACATTGCAATGCTTTGGTGAATTTATAACCTAGTTGAACTTAGAAATGGCCTAGGTTTATGAAGCACATAGCTTCAATTTCTCCAAAATTGGGAATTTAGAGGAAAGACTCAACTGAGTCACTCTGTGGAAGAATTGAACATGTTGAACTCTAATTTCAATCCCTACGGTTTGGACAATCGCTTGATTAAGTTTACTCAAGGATGAGCTTGATTTAATTGTTTGCAACAAGTTGTTATGAAAGATTGGTTTTGAGCAATTAATTGCCTTGACATGTTTTATGGTAGAGATTAATACCCTACTTGGTTGGTCGAGTTCGCTCTTGTCGAATTCGGTCCTTAATTGGTTTAAGTCAAGTAAATATCTACTTGTGCATCATATCGAGTCCAGCTGGCATTATTTGGTTTGTTTATTAAGTCGGTGGGACGATGCACGCTTCACGAATTATGGGATTCGTGCTCATGGATCGCGCATGGATCCCGCACTGACTTCACACACACCTCCACCGTGGGCGCAGCAGTGGGGAGGTAGCCCTTTGTCGTATCAATACGTGCCGCATTGGCTTGCTAATGAAATCGAGTAGGTTCTCGGTATGAGTCGATGAATTCACAAAACATCGATGGCACGAACCAAGAATGTAATGTATTGGTGAGCTACGAAGCGACGTGACTATATCATATCCTACTTGTATGATTTATTTTACACACTTACGTGAAGAATGTGCTAAGTGTTATATGATGATCATGTACCCTAATTGAGATAAATGCTATGCTATGACATGAACATGCATTTTTAGTAACTTACTAAGTCCTTCGACTTACCCTATTTGTTTGCTTTGTTTCCTTAGATCAAAGCCGAGGAGACGCTCCACGCTAGGCTCGCCATACTCACGCTTGGTTGCTTGCAGAGCTGAGGTTGTTCTTTGGGGTGTAGTAATTAGTCTTTTGTTTTGGTAAGGATCGTTGGGAAGCAAGTCATCTAGACTTGACTTCGGGTTTTATCGTTGTAGTAAACTTGGTACTTAATATCTTTTGTATGCCGGCTTATATGTCGTGCTTGTTTATATGTTGATGGTTTATCACGCTTTCTTCCGCTAAAGCTCGCTTAAAGTATTGTTGTTGTTGTTCTCCTGCATGTGTCCGTTGAGGTTTTATAGCATGTGTTAATTGTAGGAGTAGTTGTTGGGTTCCGACGGTAACGCACGCCGATGACTTGTTTATTTTAAGTTGTTTTCCCAAGTGTAGCCGAGTTGTTATTCGTATGCGATGTTGCGCCACATGAATTTCGTTAATCTACTTGCGCATGCTTTGTGTGTTATTGATTATTTGGATTGGACGGCACTATTCTCGGATCTCGGACTTTATGGGGTCCGGCTCCGGCCGTCACATTTAGCGGTGATTGCAGATGGGACGACTACCTCGAATCCACCCACGAGCGCCTTGTTCATGAGCTCCATTATTTGATAAAATTCTTCCGCCAGAAGATACCGTAGTTTTGTCGTTGAGGCGTAAGAGGGCGAATCCCGCAGGCGCCCATAGCCTCGCAGAAGCTGACGCCGCAGCTATAGAGTTGATTGACCGAAGGTCAATGCACATGCCCTAATATATAGCTTCTGGGTCCAAAGCGACAATAATGTCAGCGAGAGGCGGATAGATGGGGTATCCCGGAAGGTTGATATTCGAATTGGGAGGAATGACGCTGTGGTAAAGCCTTCATTGCCGTCAGCGCTTAGATTTTGAAGTTCTTGCCCGAAAGAAAAGCAAAATAAAAATTAGGGCTTTTCATCTAGACATCTAAACAAGTAGGAATTTCAAAGTTTTCTAAAATAATTGAAATTTTTGAAAAAAACTTGAAACCCTAGAATGTTTAGAGAAACCACACTCGAGAAATGCATAATGTAAGTTTTCATAAGAATAAACAATGACTAAACAAAAACGATCGTTAGAATTCAAGTTTGTAAGAACAACAATGAATCACCTCACTGCTTAAACTCTGAAAATGACCGCTTTGAATTCCAAAAGGATTTTAGGTTGATAATGAAATGCGAACAATACATAGAAAATTACGAGTAGAGTAGAGAGAAGCGTACTCATTGTTGATGATGAGAAGAAGAAATAAGACGAAGAACTTGAATTTGTAGAAAGTAGTTACGTAGAGAGAGAGAGAGAGAGAGAGAGAGAGAGAGAGAGAGAGAGAGAGAAAGATTTCTGCTCAAAGGGTTTCAGAAGTTTGCAAATGACGGTTCAAGGACTATTTAAAGGCGAGAAAATATCGCTTTTGAAAAGGGAACTTAAGATATTTTCTTAAGTACCAAAATTTTATCCTTGACCCACTTAATTGCTTTAGAAACCTCTTTAGCAAACAAGAGACTAAGTAAGAGTACTAACCTTTAGGTCTTCCCAGAAAGGAGAACTTACGCTCTTCGATTAGTCTAATACTGGTCTACCTAAGATGAAAGAAACATTAACAAAATATTAAAATTAAGCAAGAGGGATCAATCATACCAAGATTTCTCCTTAAATAAGCAAACCCGGTGGCATCCAAAGGGTTTTGTGAGAATGTCCACAATTGATGCTCGCTTGGAACATATTCCGCACTCATGTTACCTTTTTCCACATGATCTTTGAAAATGATAACGATATCAATGTGCTTTGTCTTTGAATGCATCATCGATTTTTGGAGACGAGATAGCTGATGTGTTGTCACACATGATTGGGCGCTTTCGGCCTTGATGTTGTCGTCCACTAGTTTTAAGCTTCATCCATAGCAGCTGAGAGCAACAAATGCTTGTCGCAATGTATTCTCGCTTCGTGGTTGAGTTTGCCACGATCCTTGTTTCTTGCAAGACCATGAGACAAGTCTCTGTTTCCAAGAAATTGACAAGTCCCACCGGTGCTTCTTCCGCTCACTTTGCAGTCGCATAATTTGCATCCGAGTATCCAACTAGATTGAAGTTGTTGGATTTTGAATACCGTGATGCCTAGATTTGTTGTTTTTGAAACATATCCGATGATACGCTTGGCGCAAGCAAATGTGACTCCTTTCGATCTGCTCGAAATCTAGCACAAACACAAACAAAGAAACATAATGTCGTCTACTAGAAGAAGGTAAAGAAGTGAACCTATGATTCCTCTGCACTTGGTCATGTTTCTCTCTTGCTTTCCTTTTCATCTTTGTCAAGATGGCGCCTAGACATTGGAGTTTCAAATCCTTTGGCCGAATCAAGACCAAACTTCTTGATTAGTTCCTTTGCATATTTGGTTTGGCCGATGAAGATTCCGTCTCAAGTCCGTTGTATCCGCAATTCTAGAAAATAGGTAAGTTCACCCATCATGCTCATCTCGAACTTGCTTTGCATCGCCTTTCGAATCTTTTACATAGGCTTTGGTTAGTTGATCCAAAGATGATGTCGCCCACATAGATTTGTATGTAAGAGAATGGCCTTTGTGCTTGAGGATGAATAAAGTAGTTTCGATTCTTCCTCTCACGAATCCTTGTTCAATTAAGAACTTGGATAGTTTCATACCAAGCTCTAGGAGCTTGCTTCAGCCGTAGAGAGCTTTCTTGAGTCGGTAGACGTGATCCGCCTTGTCTCGAATGACAAATCCTCGAGGTCGTTCCACGATACGCTTGAAGATCACATTCGTAAAGGCACTCTTAACATCCATCCGATACACTTTGAAGTCCATGAACGAGGCATAGGCTAGAAAGATCCTCGATTGCTTCTAGTCTAGCAACAGAGCAAAAGTTTCATCAAAGTCTATTCTTCTTCTTCCCTCGCTTGCAGCCCCCGAGCAACCAATCTAGCTTTGTTTCGTGACATTTCCATCTTCATCTTTTTGTTTCGAAACCCACTTGGTGCCGATGACCGATGATCACGGTCTTTGAACTAAGCTCCATACTTTACATCTTTCAAACCGGTTCAACTCTTCTCTGCATAGCTTCAATCCAGCTTATGATCTTCGATAGCTTCATCAATCTTCTTTGGTTCGAGTTCGATACAAATGCATAAGCAAACAAAGTTTCTTCGAACCTTATTTCGCATGACGAACTCCTCGAATTGAGATCACCAATGATTTGAGAAATGGGATGATCTCTTGCTTCAATAACAGCTTTGAGGAAGATCACTTCGTGGATTCTTCCCTTAAGAATTCTCGAGTTGGTTGAGAAGGAGATTCACCAAAATCGTTGTAAGAAATAGAGTCTTCAAAACTTTCATTTTCCTCGTGAACAAGAAGGATGAGAGATCTCAGAAAGGTGCTTGGGGTAAAACAAGAGATGGGTTCAGTGGTCAATGTGATGAGTTGTTATCGTGTATCCGGTAGAGGTCTCATCTACCGGTGAAGGGTTACCTGATTGGTGGGCCGCATATCGCTTTTATTGGCTCGATAAGGATTGAAGTAGTATGTTGTATTTGTACTGCCTCATCATTATCGAATCATTAGCAACGCTCGAGCCATTCTAGGCTCTAACAAGTCATATTCATCAAAAGAAACATGCACGTATTCTAAGATTTTTAAGTTAGATTTACCGAAAATGCGAAATGCTTTTGAATGTTTGGAATACCCTAAAAATTCCTTCGTCTGATTTTGCATCAAATTTTCCTCTATATTCTTTTCCATTATAAAGAACAAAACATTTACAAATTTAAGATTTTAAGAAATCCTATGTTTGGGATCTTCCTCTCCATATTTCATATGGAGTTTTATTATGAAACTTGTTTACTGTGGATCTATTCTGGGTAAAACAAGCAAGTTGTTGATCGCTTCGCCTGTAAATACTTCTAAGTTTAGCTTCGCCAAAGATTGTTCTAGCCGCTCAAAGTCGTTCTCGTTTCTTCCGCTCACTTACACCATTTTGTTGAGGAGTACTGGCAGAGAAGTTGTGGCCGATCCCATGGTCATCGCAGATTTTCTACACCATTGTTTTTGAATTCAAAGGTCGTTGTCCGATCTTATGTCACAAATGTCTTCAAGCTTTTGAGTTTGAAGTCTTCTAAAAAGTGCGTTGACTAGATCATACGTTTCATCTTTAGATGTCATAGTTTCAATCCAAGTGAATCTAGAGTAGTCATCAACTACTACAAGTGTGTACTTGTCTCCCGAAATATGGGTCGTTGTAATAGGTCCAAAGAGATCCATATAGCAGAAGTGAAGAGGTCCTGCTTTGTTGACAATACGTTCTTTTCAAGGAAGACTTGGAAAGTTTTCCTAGTTGACAAGCTTTTACAACTTCGTCATGATCTGCAGACACCGTAGGTAGACCTCGACAAGCCCATTTTTGGAGAGCTTGGAGAGGTGCTTGAAGTTGAGGTGATCGAGACGCTTGTGCCATAGCCACCGTTGTCACGAACATTGTTGGCTACTAGACACAGTGTTTGAGAATCTCCCTAGAAGATTTAAGTCCATGACATAGACGCTTCCTTGTCTATTGCCTAAGGTCAAGATTGTAGAGCACGATTCACCGCTTTGATGAGGCACCGTTTGAATTGAATTGGCATAGAAGTCCTTTGTCGCACTGTGATATGCTCGTAAGATTGTGCTTTAAACCACTTACTAGAGAAACTTTGTTGATGGAGAGACTTCCTCTAGTAATTGAGCCATATCCAATTGTCTTTCCTCTTGCATTGTCTCCTAAAATAACCATGGGTCCTTTTGCTTCAGCCTATATCAGTAAGAAGACTTCTGCTCCTCAAATATGTGTCTTGAAATACCAACCGCCTAGGTACCGATGTCTTTGTTTTCTCGATTCTATAGCCATGAAGCATTCCCTGAAAAGAAGTTAAAGCAAACAAGGTACCCTTTATTTTCTTTGGGTCCTAAGGATTAGCAACCTTGCAACCCATACTGTTGACCTTGAGAGAACTAGGTCTCTCGTGATCTGGGTGAACCTTAGCAGCATTCTGGTGCCGATGGCCTAAGCAATGGCAAGAATGACATAAATGGAAAGTCCATAGAGAACTGTTAGAGTCTTCAACCAAGAGTACTTATGATTATTCCTTTTCTTGACATTCATTTTTGGTTCAAATTTGCTTTGCTTGTTGACTGTAGACTTAATTGGTTTCTTTCGATCTTCCTAGGTAGGTTACCAACGTACTTAGCTTTAGCTTTTCTCGTTGAAAACCTTTTCGAGGATTCTGTAGAATACCTTTAAGTTTACCTTCAACAAAAGCAGCTTTTCCTGCTTCATAGACAAACTTGATAGTTACCTAGAGAGGTTTAGTAGGCTCACCGTCACAGACTTTGCCTTGGCATAGTCGTGCTTGCCTCAGAGACTTCACTTTCTCTACCGTTACCTTCTCGTGTTCTCATTTGAATCATTCATTTTGGCTTTTCCTTTCGAGCTTTTGGGTAAACGTAGGGACACTTGAGTAACCAAGGCCTTGTTTCCTATATTTCCAAATGTCTGCTTAGAGAAAGATATATCATTAGCGCTTTGAGGATTCACCTTTCTTTGACCGAAGAGATTGCTCAAGAGACACATCCGAATATCTTATGCCTGCTTTATCATTGCTAGATTTTTGGCTTGTAAGGATTTCTTCAAATGCATTCGAGCTATTCCAGAGTCAATTGTCTTTTGCAAGGCAATTTTCTCTGGTCACTAGTCCTTTGATGTGCTCTGGCAATGACAAATAATTTTGTCATGAAAAATTTGTTTTCTTCCTTCGCTTGATACTCTCTTGTTGATACTATTGAGAGTTTGAATCTCACCGCCATCAAAGATTTCTTAGTCAGAAGTTTCACGCTTGGCCGCTTTAACATAGGCTACTCTAAAGGAATTAAATTCTTCAAGCATATCCCGATTATCCTCGAGAAGTTCTTCCTCATCGAAGCTATCACCGTTGGTTTCATTTTTGTCCAAAGGACTTGGTGAAACTACAACTTCATTTTCAGAGTCATAGGTAGGACATGAATCATGAGCTATTAAGCATATGTTAGCTTGCTCACAATCCTCTCACAATCCTCCTCTTCTCGAATCGCCTCAAACCATGTAGCAACTGTTTGTCCTCTATGTCTTCACCAACATACCTTTTGTTTTTGAAATTTTCTAAAAGAGGGTTTTCGTTATGCTTCAAATTTTGGCTTAGGACATTTTGAGGCAAAGTGACTGTGTTTTCTAGTTATAACACACAAGCTCTTCCTTAGATGAGCTTTCACCAATCTTCCCGAAAGGTTGTTGGTGAGTGTTCTTCCTTCCATATTTTGCAAATTTTTGAAAACGCTTAACAAACATAGCAAATTGTTCATCGATAAAAAATCATTTTCACCGAAGAAGAAGTAAGGTTTGTTTTCAACAATGATTTCTTCTTGGACCATGGTCGGCAAAGACACGCTCAACCTGCTTGTCTTGCTCTAGAGCTTGATTAACTTCAAGTTCATAAACCTTTAAACTTGCGTAGAGACTACGAAGAGTCATCTCGCTTAAGTTCTTAGATTCTTTCATAGCCGTGGTCTTCACATGCCATAAGCTACCTAGAGAGCCTAGAAACCTCATTTCCTTTTGTTCATTTCCTTTTTGTCATACGCTTTTACCAAGAGAAAAACAACTATTTATTACCTCAATGAATCGATCGATGCTTGTCTCAAGGTTTCCTTAGATCCTTTTTGAAAGAATCAAACCGGCTGGATGTATGTATATTTTCTCGTTGTCTCTGTGTCTTGGTCTCCTTCCAAGTATTCTACAAGAGCTTCACATCTCTTTTCACAGCTTGTACATCGAATCACTTGCCGGTAGGGCTTGTGTTCAGAGAGTCGGTGATTATATTGATTGCTTTTTTGTCAAGTTCTACCAAATTTTCTATCGCCCTCCGTCCATTCTCGATTCTTCTTTAGGAACTTCGCAGGTTCCCACGATGGAGGCTAGAAGATTTGCCTTCATTGGTACATGTTGACTGCAGCGACACATTTCCATAACCCGTTGTCAATAGAGTTCATGAATCTCATTACTTTATCCTTCCATACATCAAATGACCTTCGTCCAATATTGGGACGTGGTTAGCATTAGATGTAGGCAAAGATATAGTGTGTTTGTGCCATTATGTCGTATCTCTCAAGAGTTTAATCTTGGAAAAACTTGTTTTGAAGAGTAGGCGAAGAGTAAGGCTCGATACCAATTGTGGGTCCCAATGAGCACAATAATAAGCTAGAAGGGGGTTGAATAGCTTATTAACACTTTAAAAACTTTTAAGTAAGTTCCTTGAAAGTTACTTGCAATCTATGAAAAGAATCAAGTAGCGGAAGACCTTCAAGAAAATTGTTCCAGGTCTGCCGATAAGGACTACCGGTAGACCTTTTACAGATTACTTAAGTTCTCAATAAATGGATAATATAAACAATGAAACTAGGTAGTTCAAGTAATAGACGTAGAGGAAATAACACAAGTATTTTGGGATGGTTCACACTATAATGAGTGCTACGTCCACCACCAAGGCAATAACCTTGATTTAAATTGTGCACTATGTTTTCCACTTAGATCAATTACAAAGAATATCCCTAATGGATCGTGTACAAAATATTGACTTGTGTTTGTCTAAGGAATTAAATATCCGTAAAAACAAGATATTTAATTCGTGCGTATATAGTTAATGGAAGTTAACAACAAGAAGAGTAAAGCAATAAATGTTGATGAGCAGCTTCTT
>JABEVN020001476.1:15000-24725 GCA_013146195.2 Codonopsis lanceolata
CGAAATACCATAACAAACCCACCATTCACCAAAACCCTTGCAAATATCTCAACAAACCCACCATATACTAAAGCCCTTCCAAAATACCTAAACAAATCCACCACATGCCAAAACCAACCCCGACCGAAACTAAGACCTTCTAATATCACCAGCTAAACAACCACCCCTATGATCCAGTTTCCCAAACCGGGGCTATTTCACCCTTATATATCCATCAATTGTGACCATCCCTTTGCCCAAAAAGATAGGACATTCCATCGACCGCTCTAGTTATGATGTTTTGAGAGATCAAAAAGAAAGAAAAAAAAGAACAAAATGTTAAGAATAAAGAGAAAGAAAGAAAAAAATAAGAAAAAAAATGGAAAAGAGAAAATGCTAAGTCGGAAATTCAAATATATCCTATGTCAAAAAGGAAAGAAGGAAGGAAAAGATGCATATCTTGAGCAGTTATTCATAAAAGTCTCTCTTTTACACAAACCACTTGAAGCCACTCTTGGAGAATCTCTCATCCAAGCCAAATACCAAAACCAAAAACCAATCTCTCATCCAAACCAAATACCCAAACCGAAGACCAATCTCTCATCTGAGCCAAATACCAAAGCCAAAAGCCAATCTTCCAACCATACCCACAACCAGGTCTAGAAACCAACTTTTCATCCAAACTTACAGCCTAAAAAAGTCCGGTCAATGATTTTTTTTTTTATCACCATTCCGACAATAACCAAATCCATAGCCCAAAATACTTTTGAGCCAGAAGACAATCAAACCCTCAACCCTAAAATCAATCCATCCTAAACACTTAAACACTATACCCTAACCCAGTTGCCACCTATAGCTCTGCTTCAATCGGTTATAACGTGATCTGGGTCCAGGACAGAACCTCTTGCTAAAAACATATAAAATTGTCAAAAGATAAATGTTAAGCGGGGTCCATAAATCTTGTGATACTTGGTGATAAACTTTGGATCATGACTCTTTGTTTGTCCATTAGAGTCATCTATTTTCTTTGAGCATACTTATTTCTGTCTTCCTCAAAAGTGTTTCCAAATCGAGTCTTTCTGGGGCTGTCCCCAGTTAATCTCTTTAGAAACTCGCCCGTCCCACCTTACAGAATTTGGTTAATCAAGTCATCCTGGGGCTTCTCCCCCCAAAGGCCCAAACTCATTTCCGTACATGAAGGCTCTCATTATTTCCCAAAGGCAGTTGTTTTTTCCATCTCGATTGAAGGAACGAAGAAGCTTCAAAGCCATGATCTCTCAAGAATAAGCGGTTTATCTTCATATACATTAAAAGACCAGCTCCCTATGAGGTAAAGGCTCACTAGGTTGAAAACCTGAAAGGGAGACCTAGGCAAAAGTTCGAGCACAAAACAAAACAAAAAGAAAAAAAAAAGAAAAAGAGAGAAATAAAGAAGTGGTCATCTAAGGTATCGATTAGTGGGATTCGTTGATATTATGATTGAGTTCCTTACTTGAATGATGCACTAGTCGAAGAGACTAAAAAGGGAACCCAAAGCTTCATCCGTCGTTAGATCCCATAAACTTTCAAAGTCAACCGAAAGCTGCATCCCAATCTTGTCATATTTTTGTCTCAACATGTTTAAGAAATAGATAGCACATATGTACCTTCAAAAGTCCTAAAAACATTGTCATCTGCATGCTTGCATCCTTTTACTGCATTTTATCAGGTCTTCTGCCGCATCGGCCCATGTAAAAAAATACAAATGTTTCGCCGGCATCCTCCAAAAACCGCCAACACCAATCCCTGTCAAATCTCGCTGAAGCTAAATAAAAGCATCATCAGCCCCTTGCAGTTCAATCATGCTAGTTCTCGCCTAAGGCCAGTCGAAGCAATGTCAGCAATTCTGTCATCCTACACAAGCCATACATCCATCTAGCATCTCGCCAAGGACCTCTTTCCTAAGATCCTCAGTAGAATGTCACCCTGCAAAAGAGAACAGAGTATCTGCATTTTACTTTATCTGTGACATGCATTTTATACCATGGTATTCCATCTGTGATTGTGGACCTTTCCCAGAAGGGGTGCGAACCCCGGGTTAGTGGGAATGATCATTATGCCATGCTATTCTATCTGTGTTGTGGATCTTTCCCAGAAGGGGTGCGAATCTCAGGTCTTTGGGAATGGTCGATATATTATCATGTGTCCCACCATCGTGTTTTACAGAGGTTTGCCCTGGAATACGATGTATATTATCATGTGTCCCACCATCGTGTTTTGCGAGGGTTTGCCATGGAATACGATATATATTATCACGTGTCTTACCATCGTGTTTTGCGAGGGCTCACCTTAGAATACGATGCATATTATTATGTATCCCACCATCGTGTTTTGTGAGGATTCGCCCTGGAATACGATGCATATTATCATGCGTCCTACCATCGTGTTTTGCGAGGGTTTGCCCTGGAATACGATGTATATTATCATGTGTCCCACTGATAGATGTGTTTTATACGCATCTATTCGCTACTTTTATAGCTTAGAAATAGCAATTTCACGAGGTTTTTGGCTACTAATATGTGTTTTAGAGCTTTATTGTGAGTTTCAGGGTTTTAGGTGGAATTATGAGATTTGCAAGGCTTAAAGTGAAGAATTGAAGGAAGGGTGCAAAGTGCTAAAAGTTACAAAGAAGATGTACCGGAAATAGGAAACCCCTTGCAGACGCAAGGTCTCCAGTACGCGAGCCCAGTAGAGAGGAAAGGCTTTGCGGCCGCATTCCTCTGCACCTTTCCCCCGCAAGCCCTTCCGTTTTTGTGAAGCTAGTGTTGTACCCTAATTGTATCTCCTCCCCTATACATATTAGTATAAATACAAGCTTTGTAGCCCTAAGTCGGGGACAAAAAATACTCTGATTTTAGTGTGTAATTTATTGTTTTATTGTTTGTAATCATAGTTGAGAAGATCATTCATGTATTCTTTCATCCCATTGATCTGTTCATCCTCAAGGATGAACTAACCGCTCCATAATCTAGGAATTGGAGGTAACTTATATCGAATCTTCTGCTCTGTTATATATTTTTATTCAATCAAATCTTGTTGATCATAGTGTTTATCAATCTCTTTACTATTTGGTTTTTTCCTAATGAATGGTTTCGCAGTAGTTAAAGACCAAGAGGTGCGGATAACTGCACGGCCAAATGCATATGTCGTACACTGGCTCACCATTTTGATAAATTAAACCTATCGATGCACGATAGTGATAAGTTAGGGTTAGGTTCATATATATGTTTCTGAGTGGCAAACAGAAATTTATATGTTCTAGTTCTTAAGGGTATAGATTTGGATAAATTATTTAGGATTGAGACTGAATTATAATTTGGTGACCTATACCAATCTTTTGTGAACGAACCCAAGATTAATTGATTGATACATTAGGCAAAAGAGCATTAGAGTAGATACAAGTGAATCCATATTCCTAGATTCTCCTCCACCATAAGATCTTCACAAACTATGTTTGCGGCTGTGAGTGCCCCATTTTTTGACCTCTCTCCCGCGACTGAGAAGCAGGTGGTTTCAAAACCTTTCAAGCGCGTGGAATACGCCCGACCTCAATTGTGGACTCAAAATGTGAATAACAGAGTCGCCATCTTTATTTTAAGGATAAACAAAGAAAACCCAAAATAACCATATTTGTAAAAGGGTTCGGAGGCTAAGTTACGAGTTGGGAAGGGGTTAGGCACACAACTCGCCCTTCCGGTCTCAAAATAGGTTTTTGGCTAAATATGCTCTTTTATAAAATTTACAATTTAAATAAAGCATTATATATATATATATATATATATATATATATATATATATATATATGTGTGTGTGTGTGTGTGTGTGTGTGTGTGTGTGTATATATATATATATATATGTATGTATGTATTTAATGAAAGAAATAACAAAACTTTTCGCATTCTTATTTTTAGAGTTGCAAATATATTTATAAAAATTTCTCCATAATAACAACTTATTTTAGTGCTATTTGTTATATAATTTTGGGCTGCATAATTGCTTATTTCGTGATATATGACTATTTTAAATAGCAGTTTTTAAAGATAAAAAGTAAATAAACTTTAAAGGTACCTATCTCTTGAAGCGTGTGGGTTTTATCCCATACCAAACTTCCTTCTGGTAGTCTTTAGGGTGTGCTCGCTCTATCCTTCAGGGAGAGGGAGTCTTTTTTCTTTTGATGGATTTCGGACAGCGTGACTGCTTCGTTTGGTTGTTTTTGCCTCGAGATCCGGGCGGTACAACTGCTTGCTTTGGCTGGATTTGCTTGATTGCTTGTGTCGAAATCGCATGCAGCAACCTGCTTGCTTTGACTGGATTTGACGTCTAGAATTGGACATGGCAACTGCTCTTTTTGGCACTTTTGAACCAGTGAAATAGGGCGAAAACCTAGTTGGGTAGCTAGGGTTCACTTTGGCCGGAGAGTTTGAGTGTTTAGGGAAGAGATTTGGTAGTTTGGTAGAGCCGGTCGGAGAGAAAATAACCTCGTCGTTCTCTCGGGAGAACTTCACAGACTGCGCGGTGTAAATTTTAACAATGTGTGAATTCTGATTTTTCACTGCCGAAGGCCTCTATTTATAGGTTGAGATCGGGCTTCCTTTGCGGTTAAGTTTGATCGCTCTGTGTTTTAACAACTTGTACTGCGTGCTGAGAGAGTTGCACCAAAGGCCAACTACACCAGTAACTTGGGACCAGTGGGCGCTGCATAGTGGTTGTGGGTGTGGCACCCAGAAGGGATGTGGGCTGCGCCCACAGCTTTTTCCTTTTCTGTTTTGGCACTTTGGCCCCTGCAGTTCACTGTTTATGCATTCTTTATTTTCTTTTGCATTTTTAACCCTGTAACTTGACATTTGTTAGTCCTTTTAACAGATCTTGATATTTTATGACATGTCATATACCAAGGGTACGGAATTGAGGTGTCTACAGCGGCTTCAATAAATAATTAATTAGATTGCATGTTTTCTAGTAGAATAATTTAGATAAATAAACCAAACCCCCCTTAGTTTAATTGTTACTGTTTACTTGCTCTAGATACTTCTTGTGTCTGTGGTTCGACCTATCATGTGTCCCACCATCGTGTTTTACGAGGGTTCGCCCTGGAATACGATGCATGTTATCATATGTCCCACTATCGTATTTTGCGAGGGTTTGCCCTGGAATACGATGCATATTATCATGTGTCCCACCATTATGCTTTTGTGAGGAAGGATTCACCCTAGAAGCACGATATTTGCCAGAAGGTTTTCCCTAGGAGCATAGACTTCCCCCATCGTGTTTACTAGGTTAAATCCCTAGGAGCATAGACTTCCACCATTATGTTTACTAGGTTAAATTCCTAGGAACATAGACTTCCACCATCGTGTTTACTAGGTTAAATTTCTAGGAGTATAGACTTCCACCATCGTGTTTATTAGGTTAAATTCCTATGAACATAGGCTTCCACTATCGTGTTTACTAGGTTAAATCCCTAGGAGCATCGACTTTCATCATCATGTTTACTAGGTTAAATTCCTAGGAGCATAGACTTTCATCATCGTGTTTACTAGGTTAAATTCCTAGGAGCATGGACTTCCACCATCGTGTTTACTAGGTTAAATCTCTAGCAGCATAGACATCCAGCATCGTGTTTACTAGGCTAAATTCCTAGGAACATAGACTTTCATTATCGTGTTTACTAAGTAAATCCCTAGGAACATAGATCAGAGATGAGCTATGATTGGTCTGATTCCTAAAAAAGATGCGTAGGCAGCCTATTACGATAGGTCCAACCATCCACCATCGTGTTTACTAGGTTAAATTCCTAGGAGCTTAGACTTCCACAATCATGTTTACTAGGTTAAATCCCTAGGAGCATAGGCTTCCACCATCGTGTTTACTAGATTAAATCCCTAGAAGCATAGACTTCCACCATCGTGTTTACTAGGTTAAATCCCTAGGAGCATAGACTTCCACTATCGTGTTTACTAGGTTAAATTCCTAGGAACATAGATTTCCACCATCGTGTTTACTAGGTTAAATTCCTAGGAGTATAGACTTCCACCATCGTGTTTACTAGGTTAAATTCCTAGGAACATAGACTTCCACTATCGTGTTTACTAGGTTAAATCCCTAGGAACATAGACTTTTATCATCGTGTTTACTAGGTTAAATTCCTAGGAACATAGACTTCCACCATCGTGTTTACTAGGTTAAATCCCTAGGAGCATAGACTTCCACAATCGTGTTTATTAGGTTAAATTCCTAGGAACATAGACTTTCATTATCGTGTTTACTAGGTAAATCCCCAGGAACATAGATCAGAAACGAGCTACGATTGGTCTGATTCCCGAAAGGGATATGTAAGCAGCCTATTTTGGTAGGTCCAACCATCACCTAAAAAAAAGATTTGCATCGCTAATATGTTAAAACTAAAAAATCTTCCCTAGCGTTGCTTATCTCGAATTTGGGAGTCTATTTTATCAACGATGTTTGCTTACTTATAAACTCTCATTTACTCATAAACCCCGTCGTTGAGGGGCTCTGTAGACACCCTAAATTCGTACCCCTAATTTATATATATGTACTAAAAAATATAATTTATAATTTTTTAAATGGACTAAGAAATGTTAAGTTTCTGTTAAGTTTTCGTTAACTTCCAGGGGTTCAAAGTGTCAAAGGACGGAAGAATTGACAAATAATAAATAGCAGGGGGGTAAAGTGGCCATTTTGATGGAAATAGCAAAAGGGGAGCGGCCAACAACAAGAGTGGGCGCATCGCCCACATTTGTTGTAGGGGGCGCCCACTTTTGGTTTGTTCCGTCTCCTCTTTTGCTCTTTGATACAACCTTTTCAGTGTAGGGTACAACACATTAAAGCACAACATAAAATATTTGTTGCCTTACCTTCGCGGTTAAGTTTTCCAAGCCTATAAATAAAGGCCCCACTCAGTGCAAATTGACAGTTCAAGACGGAAGATCAGAGAGCGGAGAAAGCTGAAGAAATTTATACGTAGAGAGTTTAGTGAGAAATCTCAAAGTGCTGTTAAGCTACTAGAATCCTTCCTAAACACTTATACCCACCGTCCAAATATAAACTTAGTTAACCGATTAGGTTCCTGCCCTATTTAACCGGTTCCAACAAGACAAAACAAGCAATTGCTTTGCCCGATTTCAGACGCAACATCAAGAAAACGCAAGCAGTTGTACCGGCCGGATTCTGATGTGAAGAGCAACGAAAACAAGCAGTCACGCTGCGCAAATTCTGACAAAACAAAACAAACAAACAAAAAAGACTCCCTTTCCCTAAAGGATAGAGCGAGGACATCTAAAATCCAGCCTAAACGAAGTTGGTCCGGGTATAACCCTCACACTTCAAGAGGTAGATACTAAAGTTATTTTCATCTCCGTTTAAGGCTCCGTTTGTTTCACAGAAAATGATTTCCGGAAAATGATTTTTGGAAAATGAAAAGATTTCATTTTCAGGTGTTTGGACAATCTTTTGAAAATATCTTTGAAATCATTTTCGATGTTTGGCAAATACACTGAAAATGTTACGAAAAACAATGTATGAATATATACAAAAAGTATATTCTAATATTAATACACTTATTCACTATAAAATAGTGTTGAAGTTTAAGTAATTTTCTTTTAATAACTCCAAGTTTATCATTAATGGTGTCAAATTAATAAGTTCCATCTTTTTTCAAGCTCACAAATATTTTTTTATTAATAATTGACATGAAAAATTGTTTTAAAAAATAAAATAAATAATGTTTGGGATGTCCTTAAATAATAATATAAAATAGCGAACACTAATTTTAGGACGTAGTGAATATTTCTTAAAATTATAATTTATAAATAATGTGCACAAACTCCATTTAAATTTCTAAAAAAATTATTTGTTGGGTGAAATATTATGCGTGTATGTAAATATGTGTAATTTTGGAAGGGCGCGGAGGGTTGGTCGAACATTCGAAAAATGACTTACGGAAAATAAACATAAGTCATTTTCCGGAAAAAAAAGCTTCATTTTTCGTTGACTCGGAAAAGCTTTTACGTTGACTACATTTTCCTAAGGTTACCAAACACCGGAAAATGAAGAAAATGTTTTCCGGAAATCATTTTCCGTGAAACAAACGGAGCCTAAGTTATATAAAAATATAATAATAACATAAAATAATTAAGTCGTTATGATGGTAAAATTTCTATTATAAAAGGGCTATAAAATAAGTCATTATTATATTCTAAAATATATATACTTTAATTATATCTCTAGAATGTAACCGGTATAAGTTTTCCTTTACTTGTCATGTCTTTACTTTAAAATAGAAATAGTTATATTTTCTTTCTGTTTAAATTAGTTTCCATTCCATTCCTATTTTAATGTAATAATAGTTACATTTTCTTTCTGTTTAATTAGTTTCATTTCCGTTCCTACTTTAATGCAATAATAGTTACATTTTTTTTCATGTTTAAATTAGTTTCTTTTTCATTCCTACTTAAATGTAATAATAGCTACATTTTCTTCCTATTTAAATTAGTTTCCTTTCTGTTCTTATTTTAATGTAATACATTTTCTTCCTGTTTAAATTAGTTTCTTTTCCGTTCTTATTTTAAATGTAATAATAGTTATATTTTCCTTCTATTTTAATTAGTTTCTTTTCTGTCTTTACTTTAATGTAAAGTAGTTATAATTTATTGCAGTTTAATTAGTTTATCTTCTGCACATACATTAAATATAGAAATAATTATGCTTCTTATTATTTAATAAGTTTCTTTCATGCTTTTGCATGTAAATATAAATAAAGTTTGTTACTACTATAAAAATTTTATTCTTAAAATAACTTATAAAAATGTTGTAATTATTCTCTAAGTTGTATTATTTCAGTTGTAATTTTGTTTTCTTTTCTTTAGTAAAAGTAAAGTAATTTCTCTTTATTTCTTTCTATCACATATAAATGTATTTTTCTGAACCAAAGTGTATAAAATAAAACAAGCATATTTATAAACTCATTTTGAGACCGAAAGGCGAGTTTGATGTCTAACCCTTTCTAACTCGTAACTTAACCCATGAACCCATATATTATGGTAATTTTGATTTTTCTCCGTTTAACCTTAAAATAGAGGTAGCTATGTAACACATTGTTTAGTCCACAATTGAGGCCGCACATATTCTACGAGCTCGAAGTTTTGAAACCACCGCTTTCGGTAAGCCTCCGATTCGGGCAGGGGCACTCACATTCAGTACTCCTGCAGTTTTTAAATTATTATCCTCTTTGACCAGACACACCATTTAAGAAAAGGAGTATGATATTACGAGCTAGAGCTTGTGGTATTACTACAAACTTTAATGTTAGTACTATTAGATCAAATCTTTTAAGATCTTTTCATCATGGATCAAATACTCACTGGGTTGACTTGGCCTTTTGATTTAAGAAAAACACATTTGATTTGGATTATTAGTTTGATGTGTAGTTTACTTTAAAGTCCATGTGTATGTGGCTCATAATTAAAGTAGGAGGAAAAATACGGGTAAAGTGGTAAAAGTGTTGTCCTAATTTTTTTTTAAACAAGACAATAATTTTTGGGACGGATGGAGCATGATATTTTCTATGTAATGTCATAAACATTCCAAATCACCACCAACTTAATCACCGAATGACTTTAATACTAAAAAAAAGCTCGTATTAATATCACAAACTATAGCTTGTAATATAATTTGTCTTAAGAAAAAAA
>JABEVN020001477.1:0-24733 GCA_013146195.2 Codonopsis lanceolata
ATGGGGTCGGCTTAAACAAAACCACGCCAACTCTCAATCGTCGCATTGCTCGTCACGGGGTTCACGACTTTGACTTTAACAAGTCAACCACTAAATGATCTCTAAAAGTGTTTTAGTCTTAAGGTGGTCTCTCATACACATTTAGACTCTCTCACAACCAAACAAGCGATCAACCTGAAGAAGAGATCGGCATTGCGCATAATTCAAGCTAGCAGGAATCGGGATCTTACATCCTCTCCCCCTTAAAAGGCCGTCCCGAATTCTAGGCGTATCTCAAACCAATGCTAGGTCATCACCTCCACATTGAATACCGAGACACCACTACGGTGTCTCAAACCTGAGTAAACACTTTCGATGCTCAAAACCGTAAACCTAGACTCGGTCTCAGGAGTCTACCATCACAACCAAACCGGGTATATGAGGATCAAACTACCGTGATCCCAAACTTCGGGTTTCAAAACCTCTTAATAGCCACAACCACATAAAACTCTTTAGGATTGGAATATAATATGACTCATATTAAGTCGTAACTCACATGAGCAGTACTAATGAAATGTTGCAAACCCCAAGTTTCACATGATAACAAGTTTAAGCATACTATAAACATTCGGTTAGAAACTATTTGTCGGGGCACATCATCAGTGAAGGAACACAAACTTTTTACTCTTGAAAGTCGAAAATCCATCTTGGTTCGCCATGTGAACTGAGTACTCCTTATCACAGCTCGAACCACAAACCCTTTGCTGGAGCTACAGGAGTCTGAAATATTAATAGAATTAAAGTCATGAGAGTAAAAATGGCCGATAGAGCAATTCACAATTTAAGGAAGAGTGTTCCAAAACACACTTCTAAACAAATAAGTTAACATTAGGATCATGCAAGTCATGCTCGCAACTTCAAATCATAGACAATGCACATAATAGCATCATGTGAAAATTTATTCCATTTATTTTCCTTTTCTTACGGTAAGAGGTTTAGTCAATTTCTAACACCGCTTACTACCAATCCTAGTCCACCAACGAACTCTTTTGATCACCAATTTAGGGTGCAGGCTAAATTGGATTTCAAAACTTTAGTTTACAAGGATGCGAGGTTATGAGAAAATCTTAAGCATCCTTTACTACAGTCTCACATAATCATGCAACAGTGTAATCATGGCATATCACAAGGCATGAGAATCAAGATTTTATCATGCTATACTTCAAACAAATTACATTGCTTACTAATGCATATAAGCATGTTCATGCTCAAATACAACTATTTCCGTTAGACATATTTATTACTCTTATAAACCATGTCTTTTCTTTTAACAAAATGCATTTACCATGCATACTCACATAAAAGCCATATGTTAATTCCCATCACAAATACAATACATGTGTTAATACTAGTCATGTTTATATTCTACATACAACATTTACATTTCACCCATAAATTAATCCTCAGCGAATGCTAAGATTCCTATATTTAGCAATGCTACATGTATACACATATATCATGTAAGCGGGATATGCAATTACCAAGTATCATCATACTTTAACGCATACTTTATGTAATTCATGCAATTTATGCAACTCATATAATCCATATATTTAGTGTAACTCATAACCATGCATATTGGTTAACAAACAACCATTATAACACAAGTGATTGCCAATTCAATCGTGCATAATCATAACACAAAACCAACAAAACATACTCATAAATTTCCATCGTGGTAATTCACTAAGCAATGGAAGTTCTAACAATTACAAGGTCGTATATCGGTATACTCGCCTAATAATATTTTCATAGTAAACTCAAGGAAAAGAGTTAATATTTACTCTAGTACCCACAACCATCAAAACTCCGTAAAGTTTATCATTACCTTAACCCAAATCTTGTCTTCGACAAAACACACGAAAATACCCTCGCGTGGTGCGACACTCTGGTATGCGATGCAGTATCCATAACCACAAGTTGTTGCGGTGCAATTCGGCGTATCCTACTGCATAAAAATCACACAACAAAGTACAATTATTTTCTACATACACATATCTCTATAGGCATACAAATTTAACGCACCACTAGTATTTACCACTAGTAGCATTATCACATATTCAATATTCACATATGTATAACATCGCCATCCATATAGGCTTACATAACCGTATTACTTTCTTTGTCAAGTGCCTACGAATCAAAATTTCAACCAAACCGTAAACCAATCCCATACAGGAACATCCTCCTCAATAATAACCATAAATCGAGGAAACAAAAATAATTAATCCTCAACACACAATGCAATGTATGTATCAATGCGTATGAGATACCCGATACGTGCACTCATAACGGCGATAATAGCAACCATAATATCCGTATCTTGAATTACCTCTATCCAAGGTAGGTCTCAAAACTCCATGATGGCCGCCACGCGCGCATACAACCTCAAACCCTAGCTCGTCTATAACCATTTCACTAAGGGTCACTAGGCTGCTTATTAGCGCTCTTAGAGTCATTAATCCTCAATTTAAGGCAATCCATTCTAATGTGATCACCACCATCAACTAAACACTTGTCTATATTGTTTCCACACCTACACTCGGTGTCCCATTTCTCAAAGAAATTTATATAACAAATTATCACTTTTCATCTATGATTTTAGGTAAAAGCATCACGCTTATTAATCTGCAGTTGCCTATACGGTTCGAGGAGGTACTAGCGTCCTCTAACCACATCATCAACCTTAATATTCCTGAGGTCCTCTCTCGGTGCGTTCATAATTTTAACTTTTTCTCGTAAGTATAAACCACGACCTCTCGAAATCCGTAAGCCGTAACAAAATAAATTGCCGTAACATCTCATCCTTAATCCTTAACTCTTTCACAATTTATGGAGTCTTCCTAGTCTCATCGGTACTAAGTGTGCTACTCAATGCATTAACTACGTGATCTTCACTTAAATATTAATTCACAATATCATCATATTTGCCACCAATTCTCGGTGGACTCTCAATCATGGATATTACTAGTACCACCTTATACATATCAACATTGGCACCTCTACTAGTGCTAACCTCTATTCTAGTTCAAACATCTTAACATGCTATAACTCGGCGTTAAGATATAATAAATCACACAAAACCAACCCCAAGCCAAGGAACCTATCGGTGAAAGCTAAATTTATAATCATAGCTCACGTACCAAGCGTGACGACCCGACCGGATCCCAAGCGAAATCCCAGGTCGTGCCGCCAAGAAAGCAAATAACAACAAACAAGTAGCAAATAATGGGTAGGGCCATAGGTACGACAACTCAAAACATGCGGAAGCAAATGAAATAAAAGCAGGTGGCGCCAGAGCTAACAAGCTCAAACTAAAACAACCAAAGAGATAGTAATCTCTCGGTCCAAAAATTCGACTCGCGTCTTGCAACATTGGGCACGTAGAACAAACTCCGTTATGCAATTCAATATATAGCATAAAATAAACCAAGTCATCGGCGAAGCTACGGTAGGAACCCAACATTAAACTAAGTCTAAGACTCTAGTCTAACAACTCAACGGCTAAAACATGCTTGGGAGAACAAACATAATATTTAACTAGCAATTTAACATGCTAAACATAACACCAATTAACCAAGCGCGACTAAAACCATTCGGTCGGCTACCAACAACATAAGTACTAACAGTTATATGTACTAACAACAACCGAGAAAATATATGAAAGTTTAACTACTAACATATAACAAGCACAACCACCACCGGTTGGCTACCAAAAGAATAGGCTAACCACATAATTACAACATTACAAATACATCAAGGTTTGCTACCCAATCATGAAGTTTACATAACTTCATCTTCCCAACGACCTCACCAAAACAAAACCAACAACTAAGTAGCAACCTTTCCAAAGAATTCCTTGCCAACGTAACCTCTACGATTTACTTGGATCCGCTCGGCGACTCGGATCTAGGGAATCACAACCAACAAATAAAAGTAAGTCACAATGACTTAGTAAGTTACTAACCGTAACTTCCTATCATGGCATAATACTCAATCATAAATCACATCATGCTATCGTCATGAAATAACCTTATATAAAAATCATGTTATGGCATCCATGCTCAACATAAATAAAACATGTTATCATTGTAGTATAACATTTCATTAAAATCCATGTCAAGACAATTATATGCTTAACGATCATAATTCTTGTTATTGATATAACATAGCCTTCCGATGATTTACATGTCAAGGCATATAAACTTAACAACAATAATTCACCTTTTAACATAATGCCATATCCGAATAATATTCATGATAAAGCATATTAACATAACAACGGTAATTCATGTTATTGTTATAACATAGCCTTCCCATAATATTCATGTCAAGGCATACAAACTTAACAATAATGATTAATACCTTTGGCATAAAACCACATTCCAATAATACTCATGTGATAGCATACATGCTTAACAACATCAATCAATATGTTATCTATTAAGTATAACATGTAAGAAACCAAAACAAACATCATATCATATCCAATTCACCAAGCACGTTATTCACTTAAGCACTTGTGAAACAATTCATGTATAAGGGATATGATACCATTACCCAAATTCCTCCGCGCGTGTCGCTCCTGCAAAAACACGTGCAAAACCTTTATGTGCCCTCGATATCCCTCTCGTAGATATCGACGTCCCCGAGACAGTCTCCGCTCGAGTTCCATAGTTATCAAAGTCATGTGTATTACTACAACTAAGATAAACTACTTCCCCACCGTGGCCATCGATGGAGGGTGTGTGCAAACCGACACGGCGATCCATCGCGATCACGAATCTCACAATTCGTGAAGACGATGTATCGTCCCACCAAAACTCAACCAAACCGACTCCAGCTGGACTCAAAACCCAAGCACAAGTAATATATACTCATATGCTCAAAACAAGTAGGTAAACACTCTACTATCAAACTAGTCATGCAATTCATCCACAACTAGCATAAACATCACAACCGAGAATCATATAAGCTTCATAATCAAGTGTGCTTCACACACTTCAAAACTTCTTGGAGGCTCGACCTCCATGAATTCTACCCAAAATTCCGTAGGACTTAAAATTATAGTTCCTAGGATTCATACTAACCCAAAGGTTAACTCCGTTGAGTTCAATCTAAGTTTTCCGAAAATTCAAGGATTAGAAGCTTAGGCTTCATCAACCCCCTATGTTCATAACTATCGCCCAAAACCACAATCCCAATGTTCAATATACTCATATAAACCCAACAAACTAATTAACAATGCAACTTAGAATAATTTAGCCATCTTGTGCATAATATCATCCAAGTCATCATACCAATCATAACGTTCAATTCATGATTTAAAATTCACCACATGGTTCAATATGTTCTATTAAGCTTGTAAAACATATTAATCAAGCTAACATCATTAGATTGCAAGCTAAAACCAAATTAGGGCAAATCACCCTCCAAGCATCTCAACCAAACCAATTTCAATACCCATGGCTAATCAACACAACTAAGTTCAATAAACTCCACTAAACATGTATAACATGCTAATTAGGCTTACCATCATCTTTAACAAGCCAAATACAATTTGGGGAAAATCCCCTTCCAAGCATCTTTGTCATCCAAGCTCAATACCCATAATCAATTCATATAGCAAAGTTTAATATACTCTATTAAGCATATAAAACACATTAATCAAGCTTACATCATCAATTTGCAAGCTAAAACAAAATTAGGGCAAGACACCCTCCAAGAATCTCAACCAAACCAACATCAATCTTCATGAAAAATCAACATAATCAAGTTCAATAGGCAATTTAGAACATGAATTTCACATAGGCATGGTCTCACATAGGTCAATCAAGCTCTAACATAAACTTGAAATCCTAGGGTTCATACATTTCTAGAAACCCTAACAATGGCTTCCATTGACCCACATAGCACACATGGTTGATTCCCTAGGGTCAATGGAGCCTAAAAGAAGAAGAAGAAAGGTAGGAACTTACCTATGTTCAGCCCCTACAAGAAGAAATCCCGAAATTCCTTGGTGTGGTGTTGTTATCCTTGACCTCCTCTTCAAAACAAGGGTGTAAATTGGGGGAAGAAGATCCCAAGCCTTGGCCTTCAAGATGGAACCCTCAAGAACCCTAGAAAGCCTCCTCTCAAGCTCTCAAATGTGTCTCCCACGTTTTTTGGTGAAGTAGGCAGAAAATGGGAGGTCAAGACAAGTGTTTGTGGCTTTTATATGTTAGAAAGTAAGTGGGTTTGGGTTAGGTTAATGAGGATGCTTCTCTCTAATTAACTCCTCTAATCCACCTCCCAAACTCAATTAGATTATTAGGACAAGTCTTAAGACACTTAGGAAGGTTTAGGATTAGTTTAGGAGGGGTTTGGGTGGGTATAGTGTGGACAATACCTCAAATAACCTTCAAAATCCCGTAACAGGGAGTGGCATGGATGCGGTCGCTTGGTATTGATTGGATGCGAGCGCATCAATGCAGCTTACACCTATCCAAAGTTTGTTGCTTCCTCGCTCGGTCCCGGACTCTCCCGCGTGCGTTCTCGAGTCTAAATGCTTCGAAATGGCTCACAATTGAACCCTTAAAGTCCTCAAACATTAAACTAGTCCATCCAAGTCTCAAACCAATTTTAAAGTAGGTCTAGACTCCCATAAACAACACCCGAAACAACCCGGGGCAAAACCGACGCAAGACGTAACTACTTGCTATCTAAACGTCGAATGAAACCGCAACCGATGGGTAATAACCCATGATTGTAAACAATTATTAGGGCTACAAAATAGGCCTGAATGCCTCTCAGATGATGCTCAACAGATAGGGGAAATAGGCTCCCGAAAGACGAGACGTTCGCCCGGCTCCATCTCAAACTACGCGATAAGGAGAATTGCTATTCTCGAGGCGTCAAAACTTCACGAGACTTATGGAATACATCCAATTAGAAGTCTAACACATCTAAACATGTTATTTAATCATCATGTAAACATCTGGGACCAAATCGAGGTCAGAAACACAAAACCCGCATAAACTCTCAATCGCGTCGCATTTCGACTATCGTCGGGTTACGACTTTTGACTTTAACAAGTCAACCACTAAATGACATCTCCTAAAAGTGTTTTAGTCTTAAGGTGGTCTCTCATACACATTTAGACTCTCTCACAACCAAACAAGCGATCAACCGAAGAAGAGATGCGAGCATTGCACGCAATTCAAGCTAACCGGGAATCGGGATCTTACAGAATAGGCACTAGAAATAACACTCGACGGTAAATACTCGACAACAAACTCAAACCCAACCTAGGCCATGGAACCTATCCTGGCTTATAGCTAACATAAGCTCTGATACCAACTGTGACGACCCAACCCGAATTCCAGCACGGAATCCCAAGGTCGTGCCGCTAGGACAAGGGAAGAAGAGGACAAGCACTTATAAAACAGTAGTGCGAGTCGAACCGTTGAGCTAACAAGCTCAAATAAAGGTAGTGAAGTCGTTCTAAAATACGGGTTTACAAAAATCAGATATGCGGAAGCAATAAGGAAAGGAAGTCTCAAGCTGTGAAGCTCGAAAACAAAGTCAAAGAAACCAAGAGAGACATTAATCTCCCGAAGGGAAAAACAAAACTCGTGTGCCGCAACATTTCAGACGCAGAACAAACCATCGGCACTCGAGGCAGGCGTTTCAACATAGAATTAACCTGATATAACAATTACCCACGACTAAAGCATACCGGGGTTAACCAACAGTAATAACAACTAGAATAAAGAAAAGCCCCAAAGCTACTGCGTGCCCCGGAGACAACTGAAATAAAATTTAGATCCATGAACAATGGCACGACACAACACGTCGGCCCAAGGAGGAAACAATACAAATATCCAAGTATTCTACCCGACTGTAAAGTCTAAATAACTTTACAAAATATCGATCTCACAAGAATGGCAAGGTACAAAATGTCAATGACGATGCTAAAAGGGAACAAGACACCACAAGCTGCTACTAGAGAATGTCGGTTGCTACAAACACGAACCATATGATCTAATCTTGATCTATCAACCAGCTGCGATTTGCTACAATCACGATCTACTCGGCCTCAACGCGGCTACCGAAACTGCAACTAGAAAACAATGTACGGGATAAGTCATAATGACCCAATACGCTACTACTAAACAATATAACGTAAATGAAATATTGCCATAAGTGAAAATGATATCATGCTACAACGAAGAAGATCGAGTAAATCGAGCTGTACTGAACAGAAACTGTTCCTTTACCAGACTACCAAGATTAACCAGGGTGAATTCCCTGTCCACAAACAATCAAGCAAGTCAGGAGGCAAGCCACAATAATCATCGTATAAATATGGATGTATGTCTAAACATCAACCTCCCAAGTCTCCCATAGAATGATTAGGTAGAAGCATGCATAACTTTATATATACAAATCCAGTTTTCTTTCATTGAGTTAACAAGTATAAATATGTATACCTTCGCATAAACACACCAATTATTTCAATACTGCGCAAACCAAGATACACATGGTCACTTTCGATCTCATGTTATCTATTAGCACTTTGTTATCACATAGGTGCCAGTAATAAATCACAAAAGAGGAGGATACGTTATAGAGCTGCTACCACAACGTAGATCCTGAAATATAAACAATTATCTTGAATGTACTTGTCGTACGTACTTATAAGATACATCGACCACGATAGTATTGTTCCAAGCGCCCTTTGGTTACGCAAGGTACTCTTCCCCACTGTGATCAGTAGTGAAGGGTCGGTGTTCAATATTCAGGTGCCACGACCCATCACTACCATGAATCTCACAATTTGTGACGGCGATGCGTCGTTTACCAACTAGACGATTCATGTATGCCAGTTGGACTTAGGTTATGCCTAGTAGGTATTTACTTACCACTAGAAATCATATAAGGAATGAGTTCGACAAGAGCGAACTCTTCCAAGTCAAGTAGATATTTAATCACTCAATAAATCAAGTAGGGGGCGAGCTCGACAAAAGCGAACTCGTCCAATCAAGTAGTCATATTATACTCTACCATTAACAATCAATCAGGAACATGGATCCAATCAAGAACATCGGAACTAGTAGTTTAGTTACGTTGCAAGCATGAACATCAATCCAAATCAAGAATATCAGAACTAGTATTTTATTTAAACAAGTCTCAAACGTCGTAGGTATTGATCAATGAGCCAGTATTGTTCAATGGCTCACTAGTATTTACTCCGTCGAGTCATTTCTATAATTCCAATCAAATAGAGTTTGAACACTATATGTATTCTAAGACTCTTTTCTATGTTCTCGTTGAGACAATAGCTAGGTTCTTGTTCCATTTAGGAACCCTAGTTCACAATCACTAAGTCATGTACGAGCGAGAAGCTTCAGTTGATAAATGTCAATTCAAGCCTTGGATCAATTCAAGTTTGTAATTCCACAAGTTAATGGAATCCATAAAGCAATGCATGTTGACAATTCATTAGGAATATATTCATGAAAGCGAGAAACACAATATGTTTCTTAAGTCATATCATTAAATCACATTGAAGAACCAATTCTTGACAATGTAAAAATCATGCTTTTAATCACAATATCAAATATGCACAATATTCAAGCTAAGTCATAACTTAACCATCAGCCCATCATGTACCATCCAAGACTACTTCGTTAGTCGAGGATCATGAAGTCATTCACTAAACTCTTCCTAGAATAATAATTTATTGTATAACCCAAAAGTCCGAAGAAATCAAACACTTAAGCAACGCAAGAGGGAAGACGATTTGTAAGGTCAACCATACTGGAAAGTCCTAGATAACAACTTAGTTATCCTTGTGACATAAACAAATAGACTCTTTGTAGAGAGCACTAAAGTAACTCCGATCTTATACATCTCATAGAATAGTTCTCAAATTCATTATCTTGGATTTCCCAAAACATTCACAAGGCGACTCTAGGGAGTCGGTATTCAACCATCAATAATCTCATTTTCTTAGGTTTCATACAGGCATAGATTACATTATTACAAGTCTTGGGACTTCGCTTGAAGTCCGACAAGTATCAATAGTTCTAATTCATATACGAACCAATTCAAGTGTCAATCATTCGAGTCACGCATTTGCGACCCAAAAACATACTCATTCCAAAGACTAGCGACAATATAGTACTTACCATCAACACAGACCTGCAATAGAGTCCTAAGCCACAATACAACCTTAACACTAATTCAGTCTCACCCGATCAAATGTCAAGATTTTGTGATTTAGATTCAATGAACACAAGTAGTCATAGGAATTTATCCTAAGGCTCAATTAACCAATTCTATAATTAATTGACTCTCTTTGGGTCAAATTACAATGTCTCAAATCCTAGGTCAAGGCATAAGTTCGGGATTCACAATATAACCGGGTTTCTAAACCCAACCACAATCAATCTTAAACCATAACTATTCCAATATACCCAATCAAACCATTTGGGTTCAAACCCTAACATTCATATTTTGATATCCAGCAAGAACATCTCATTTGGACATTTATAACAATGACAATTCACATGGAGCAAGTCCCTAGCAACCTAACATCAATATTGAGTTAGAAAGAGAACTAGGGTTTCGGTAACGTACCTTTATTGAGTCACAAACAACTAGGAAAGGGGAAACAAAATAATGGTAGATGATCTTCTTGGTGAGGGCTTCACGATGGTGGTCTCGGCTCGTTACTCGGATGGTCGGAACTCCGGGAATCGCCGGAACACACACTAGTCTCACACTCAATCTCACACACTCTCTCCTTTCCGTTCATGGCTGAAGACGGTCACTAATGAAGAGAGGGGAGGAGTGTTAAGGGTTATAAGGGTGCTTAATGACATTTTTGCCCTCAAATGAGTGAAGAGGTAAGGGTAAAATAAGGGTAGAATAGAAATTTCACGTCAAAAATCAAACCAGCACAAAGCTGATGTCGGGAGCACTGTTCAGTTTGCTGGACCGAACCATTTCCCACTTGTTCGGTTCATATGGCCGAACACTCCCGAAGGATTTCAGTTGGCATAGCCGAACATCACTAGAGATGTTCGGTTAACAGGCTGGAACAAAGTCTCAGGCCAAAAACAAGGTCAATCGGGTCCAGAATTGGAGGTAAAGCACATGTTGGGTAAATGCAACTCAATGAAGCATATAAGATGTGTACTAAGGCCTTATGAGGCTCAAATAACCCTTAAGACAAATGGAGGAATGACTTAGGGTACAACTGAGGTCACACGAAAAAACTACGCGAGAAAACTCTCAACCGAGTCAAGTAACGAATAGCGTCAGTTTACGACTTGTAACTTTAACTAGTTAAAGTCTATGGAACATATGGAATTAAGGTATTGGCTTCTAGATAGCCTACCTACACAAATCAAGGTTCTTTCCTCAAGTCAAGTAAGCGAGGTTACGGTTAAACGACACACAAAACAAGAAGGTCAATTACACGAAGGTACAGGGATCTTACAGATGCGGACTGGGCTTACAACAAGGATGACTACACATCCACCAGTTCCTATATTTTCTATCTTGGCAGCAATGCAATCTCTTGGAGCTCCCAGAAACAATGCACTGCAGCTCGCTCCTTGACTGAAGTTGAATACCGGGCAGTGGCTGCCACTGCAGCTGAGGTCAGGTGGATTGTGTCCCTTCTTGGCGAGCTCGGTCTCACCTCCCCGACTCAACCAGTCATTTACTATTACAATATGGGCACCACGAGTCTCTGCTTGAACCCGATTTTTCATACTCGCATGAAGCATGTGGCTCTGGACTTTCATTTCATTCGGCAACAAGTTAAGGATGGGCTTATGCAAGTCTGTCATGTCTCCTCGGCTGATCAATTGGCCGATGCCTTGACCAAGCCTCTTGATCGCCAGCGGTTTCATCAATTACTTCACAAGATTGGTCTCTCCTCTCAGACGTCCATCTTGCTGGGGCATATTAGTGAATAATATCTTTTTGTTATTCTTGTTTATTTGTATTAGTAATTAGTGGTAATTTCTTTGTAGAGTTCTTTCCTTATTTTGTTTCCTTCCTTGTATAGGTTTCTGGTACCCTACTCCAAGTGTAACCCTAATTGTATCTCTCCCTATAAATAGGTGATTTAATCAATGGAACGGCTATACCATTATTCCTAAACTTTATCTATTTCTACAGACGACACTAGCCACCTAAGTGTAAGGGAATTGGCACCACAATTGGTTGGGTTAACCAATTGATAAGTCACACAAAACAGTCACGGTCTCGTTGTGGAAGCTTGCAAAGGTTCACAAGGAACCAAGTATTGAACAATACCTCTTAATTTTAATTAGCAAAAATAATGTGTTTTCTACAATGAAAGAAAGGCCTTATATAGGCTTGCCTTTAACCTAAATACTTGAAGTAAAAGGAATCCTAAAATAAAAGGAGAAAACTCAACTTAAATAATCTATGTAGGAAACACTTAGGAAAGTTACTTAAGCTATTAAGAAACATAAATCGTTCAAAATAAGGAAACTTTAACAATCTCGTTTTTTGTAAAGGCCTAATTTTTAAAGTTACATTTTGGTACCCCTAAAGTCTTCCTTTAGGTGTCAAAATCTTTCAAAGTCATTGTATGACAATAGCGAACATTTCTTGAATCTTCAAGTCATCTTTCATGAAATCTAAGGTTTCAAAAAACCTCTTTGAATTTGTAGAGTAGCCATTGTAATAACCTGAATCTCCAATAAATACATGAATTAAGTATGTATAGAACTCTTGAATCTTCTAATCATACTCTACGCATTTAAATGACTTCATTTGATTTCTTTGACACTTGATTTTTTGTTCAATCACGAACTCTTCATGCTTGATCATCCTTGCTTAAATCATTCTACTCTCGAACCAATCATCACATATCTCGTCCAAACTCGAGCTTGCTAGGATCACATCATCAAGTGGAAAGAATGGTTGCGTCTTTTTACCTTGTTCATAAAGCACAAAAACAAGGGGGTTGAAGAGCTAGATGATATGGGCTCTTGGATAACAAGAAATCTGAAGTTTCCTATGGCAGAAGCTCACGCATTGGGTTGGAAGATTGAGTGGTTAGATTATAAAGGACAAACGAAATTGAAGGAAGGAAAGGGTGCACGGTTTGAGATTGTCCAAGATAAAAGTCACGAGATTAGGACTGTTTTAGTGAACAGAAATTGTGGAGCTATGTTAGGAAACAAAATCAATTGGATTATTTTTGTTACGAGATTCAACCAAGGGACAACTAGCGAAGGGGTAGATGAGACGGGTTCTTTGAAAATTATGTTCCTGGGAATTGTCTTAGCAAAGGCGAGTGTTTTGGGGTTCGAAATGGTTCGAGCAGATTGCAAGGAAGATTCAAGAGGGGAAGCGCATATCAAAGGAAGTGGGGGAAATCTCCCTAATCAAAATCAGAATGGGTCGTCACAAGAGTGTTACAAAGAAACAATTAGTTGGGATCGTTGTTTGGACTTTAAGCTAGCCCAAGTATTGAGGACAATACTTCCTTACGAAGAGGAGTCTGATGCAAAATATTTAATGAATTATCCTAAAGTGGATGCTAATCAAAAGAGGGGAGGTCATGTAGATCACAAAATGGCTCATAAAGGCTGAATTGGGGTTCATTATGGGGTGTCCAACACTTGGTGGGAAGTTTGTCCAAAAGAATTACCAACGAACAAGCCTATATTACATGGAGAGGGCACGGGCCTTGGGAATCATACAAGGACAAATTACAAGCCGACACAATTTTTAAAACATGTTTTCAAATTAATCCAGCTATTTTTTAAACATATCTTTTAGGTACAATTTTAGGGTAAAAGTACATCACTGCCCCCAATTAACATACCGATCGTCTTCCCCCAATTAACATACCAGATTCCACTCGTTACTTATCTACTCTTTCTCTCACTCTCTCCTTCAATTTATCTCAATAGTCTATATATACTTTCCCCAACCCTCCCCTTTCCATTTACAATCAAAATCTTAAATCTACAGGAAATGAATCCCTAAATTCCCCAGTTGCTATTCCGATCAAAATCATCCTAATTATGGGCAGAAGTATCATAGTGGGTGATAGAGATGTGTTTGGTGTTTTCAGTCATTCAATCTGAGACGCACTGCTACGTCCCAACCAACCTTTACACCAGGTGCGCCTACCAATTTCAAAGTCATTGCAATTCTGGAGAAGGCAAATGCTATCCGCCAGGTTCTCTCTCTCTCTCTCTCTCTCTCTCTCTCTCTCTCTCCATACTCCCTTTCTATTACGTAAATTTACACTTAAAAATACTGTTCAGGTTGTTGGAAGTGATGATGGAACTGATGATGATAATTGGAGCGACACTTAGAGTTTGATACAATTTTGGCAGTCCAATAGAACCCAACAATGTGCGGTTTTGATTTTCTGGAATCGATGAGACTGATAAAATATGTGTGAATAGTAGCGGTTTTTTTCCTGTAATTAAGTTGCAGATTTTTCTTGTATCTTCGTTAGTTTATGCATAATAGCTTTCAATTCATGTTGTAAGCATTAGGTTAAAATATCTTGGTGTGTTAGTAACTATATAGTAAAACTTTAAATATGAGGCTTTGTTGTATTTAATTTTTGGTTCAATGATTAATTTCTCCTTTCACGCCCTGTTATTTCATTTAAGTTTAAGGTGAGTTTGAACTTGAAGCAGTATTTTCGGTTGACTCTGGCTCAGCAAAGTCTGGCTAATGGTGTTTGAATAGAAATGGCCAAGTCAAAATCCTCTTGTTCAAAAAAGGCCTAAAACATTCCCGATGCCAAGGCCTTGGCATCAGCTTTTTTTGAAATTTTTTTGGTAATGTATAAAATGTTAAAACAGTCGTGATGCCAAGGCCTTGGCATTAGCTTTAAAAAAAAATGGTAATGTATAAAATGTTAAAATAGTCCTGATGCCAAGGCCTTGGCATTATCTTTGAAAAAAAATAATTGGTAATGAATAAAATGTTAAAACAGTCCTGATGCCAAGGCATTGGCATCAGCTTTTAAAAAAAATTGGTAATGAATAAAATGATAAAACAGTCCTGATGCCAAGGCCATGGCATCAACTTAAAAAAACAAACAAATTTGGTCATGTATAATTTTTGGATTTTTTTTTAATCTTGAAAAAACTGTCTAAACAGTTCTGATGCATGGATTTGGCGTCAGCATTATTGGATTTTTTTTGTCTAAACAGTTCTGATGCTTGGATTTGGCATCAGAATTTTTGGATTTTTTTTGTCTTGAAAAAACCGTCTAAACAGTTCTGATGCCTGAATTTGACATGTAATTTTTTTGGTCTAAACATGTCTAATGTCTGGATTTGGCATCAGTATTTTTGAATTTTTTTTGTCTAAACAATTCTGATGTATGAATTTGTCATCAGTATTTTTAGATTTTTTTTTGTCTTGAAAAAACTGTCTAAACAGTTCTGATGTCTAGATTTGACATCAGCATTATTGGATGAGATTTGTCTTTATTAATGGCATTTTGATCATTTGGCAACCAATTTGTGGTTATATGAAATGTTTGAAAAATTAATGGACCTAGATGAAAAACATGTTTCTAAAATTATACTCACTTGAAATTTGTCCATCATACAAGGGAAACCATCAAGTATGTTAAGTTGGGTTGGGTTGTGTGGGAAACTACTAAGGCACGGTTGAGTTGTTTTAAGGACTATGGTACACAAGGAAAGTGGATTGGACCAAGGAATAGCATGCATGCAACTATGCAAGGAAGACAATGTTTGGGACTGTTTTGGTTTCCTATGAGACACGGTTTATTAAAGAGGTCCGAGGCAAATTAAGGCTTGTTAGTAGATGGGCTCAAGGCAAGCTAGTGGGGTCACAATATGGAACACGGCTTCGACATACTTGGTCTAGGGGGTGAACGTGGTGGGTTGCTTGCTTGGAAGAGAATTTCACACGTGGGAAGTAATTGGTTTGCATGACACGAGATGACAAAGGGAAACGACAATGTTGGAAGGGCAAACGAGGACAGCAGCTTGGAGTTCTAAAGGCAGAAGGAAACTAGTTAGGAGTTAGGATTTGCTTTAATTATTTGCTTTGTAAAGTCCTAGAAGGACTAAAGTTTAGGATTTATGTTTTCCTAGTAAAATATGATGTCTTTTAAGTTTCCAAGTTAAATTAGAGTTTGCCTTAGTTTAAATTAGAAGTGATTGTTTAATGTCGTTTTTATGTTTTGAGTGCCGAAAAAGTAATAGAAAACGAACATATTTTTGTTTATTCGTTGTGTTCTTCTTTCTTAGAGGTTAGGAAGAAAATCATGAAGGTTTCTTTACATTAGGAGAGTGAATCTTAACCGATAAGCCTACCAAATTATCCATCCCGCCAACTATCCATGTGCGTTAAATTCGTGTGTTTTTGCGGCTGTTTAGAACGAATTTCAGAGAGCTTGCTGCTACCTTGAATCATTTCGGCCAGCTTGTTGGTTGGGCAAAATAATTAGCATCACAAATAGGGAAAGTGTTAGAAAGAAAATTGTTTCAAGATAAGAAGTAATAAACTAACACTTTCTTTAATATTAGCTATATGTGTGTGTGTGTGTGTATATATATATATATATATATATATATATATGCATATGTATGTATGTATTTGCCTCAAAATGATTTGATCTATAAGAATTCTTAAAGATTGATTAGATAGGATTTTAATCCCAACTTTAGTCTTAATGGTTCTAAGTGAATCATGCATAGTTTAACATAATGTTTAGACATTCATTACACTTATGATCTATTTTTGAATATAGTAATCTGTTTCACTTAGTTCCACTATTAAGTCTCTTCAAAAACCATTGCATAATTTTTTATCTTATGCAATCAACAATGTACGTAATGGGAAGACCCTAAGCCTCAAAAATCCAATTATTAAACGATTTAGTAGCATTTGATGTCAGCTCATCATACATGAATTAATAAACAAACGACATTTGTAATAAGGTATGATCCAAGGAATGTACAACTGCCCATATTACTATTAAGCAAAGTGTTCACATATCATTGCAGCGCCTGAAAAGAATCTTCATAACCACAAAAAATATTACCCCGAGCCTTATCAATGATCCTCTATGTCTTACTGTATGATATCAAAATATCATACTGGGTCCTCATCTGAACAACTACATCTACCAAGGAATACGATGGTCGACTACGAACATTTTTGTAAGACCCCGAACCTTCTTGCATTTGACTTTCTCCTGTTGCATGTTTTGTTGTTAATGCGTTGAGTGTTCGTCTTAGCATGTTAGCACTTAACTAGGTCTCATTGGAGTCTTAGTACCTTGCATATATGACTTATAATGTTCATCTTGATCATAGTATGTTTGGTTGAAAGTTTAGAAGCTTTGTTGCTTCGTTTGAGTCTTAGGGTTTCTCGTGTTTGCCTTCGTTGCTTGTATTGTTTGTGCTTTAAACTTGAGAGAAGTTCATTTAAGTTCTAGACCAAGTGTACAAGTATTTATCATGCTTGCACAATCAATTTTCATAGATTTGTTGCATTTGGAAATACGATGACCAACATATCACTTCACAGATTCAGTCCTGTTCTTGGGCGAACTTCGGGAAAATTCTGGTACCAATATACTAAAGAGAATTTTCTAAAAAATTAGTATCTTTTACCTACATATGTTAGGATACTCCCTGTAAAATATGGTATTTTTCCAAGGTGTATAAGTACCTCATTTAGGTCTTGACTTACGGTTGTGCCAGAATTCTGTTTTCAGGAAATCAGCTTCTGTACTTGAAGTTGTAGTAGCCATATTTTGATGAATATAAGTCCAAATTGAGTAATTTAAAATACTAAAATATATTTTAATGAGTCTAGGTTCATAAAAATCAATAATCACCTCATTTGGAGGTGTGAGCTATTTATGGTCGATTTTACAAGATTGACAGTCTGTTTTCCAGATTTTGGGTTTTTGACTTGTTTTGGTTGAAGACGCCCTTGCCCTTGCCCATTGTCCAAAGTCCGACCATTTCATCCTAGAACATCATTTTTGACTTTAGTCAAACCCTTGCTAGACCCTTGGATCATTCCTTATCAAAGGCTATCATCCCTTAGCCAATGAGAAGCCTCTTAACCACCTTCACATGGATTGGGGTTTTGTTGGCAAGTATATAAACATATGTTCAGCCCTTCCAGCCATTTTTGATCAACAAGAACCAGAGAATCAGAGCTTCAGACTCCATTTTCGTCCATGGAGGAAACCCTAGCTTGAGAGACCATTTCCCGGAGTTCCGGTGGTCCGATCGGCGATCCGAGACCGCCAAATCGAAGGCCTTGATCTTCTCTACAACAATCCTTGCTTTGATCATCCAATCATCCATTAATCTTAGGACTAAGGTACGTTGACAATTCCCTGAGATTTTCATGTTCAATAAAATGACATGACCCCTTCATTATAGTTGCTCTATTGATGATTATGAACATCTTTTGTGAAGACAAATCCTCCAATTCAACCTAAGAAATATGAGTAGGATTTTATGAATTCTTATTGAAGTTGCGATTTTGACTTTATGCAAAGCATGAATGTTGTTTATAATGAGCTTAGGAACAACTCTTGTGAAAGATTATGTTTCAATTCAAGGTTTAACAAAATCACCGATTCTAGGATTGAAAACTCGGGAATGTGTTTATGGCTAGTTTATGGTCATGAACGGCTTAGTTATCGAGTTCTAAATGAACGGAGAACTTAAGAAAGGGCAATGTGATGCATATAGTATCAATGCTCTATTTGGTTGAATTTTAGTAAAACTCACCGGAGTTGAGATTAGGGAGTTATTGAACAATACCGACTCCACATTCAATCCCTACGACGTTTGTAGTGCGTTAGACTAATATATTAGCTTACGTGACTTTGGGATGGATTGAAGGGCATGTTTGATATGAGTGATTATAAGACTCAATCGAGTTCTTATGTGGGTTATGTGATTGTGTGAAGCAAATGCACAATTGAGAGCATGTTGTAGAATGATGTATCTACTTGACAGGTTGAATTCGCTCTTGTCGAATTCCTACTTGATTCTTTAATGAGTAAAAACACCTACTTGTTGAATAATGAATTTGAGGACTATTCTATGAGAATATTTGGATTGGGGCTTTCTTAGTACTCTATACATGGAGTCTACTTGTATAAGTCGCTAGGATGACCATGTTGTTATCTAAGACTCACCGGTATGGTTTGACCTTACTGGTTATTACCGCTCTAGTGTTGCTTAAGTCTTTGACTACCATCGACTTTTGTGTTATTGAATGAGTTACTACTCTAGGAAGAGATTAGTAAATGGCTTCATGATCCTAGACTAACGGAGTAGTCTTGGATAGTAAATAATGGACTGATGGTTAAGTTGTAACTCTGTTGAATTTCATAGGTGAATATGGAATACTGTGTATATTTTATATTATGCCTAAATGCATGATTTCCTACCTTGTCAAGAATTGATTCTTCTACGTGTTTCTATGATATGACTTATGAGCATATTGAATGTATTTGCCTTCGTGCCTGATCTGTTCTACAGTTAATGAATTGTGATGAACTCGGATTCTACTATTAAGTGGAATTATGAATCAAATTGAACTAAGCTTGATTTCACAATAATCAACTTAGGCTTCCCTTATATAATTGACTTGGGACTTTGAATTAAGATTCCTAAATGGAACGAGAACCTCGCTATGCCTCAAACGAGAACATAGAAAAGAGTCTTGGGACACATATAGTGTTCAAACTCTATTTGGTTGGAATTGTAGTAAAGACTCAACGGAGTCGAGTTAAGGAACAATTGAACCTTACGAGGATCGTGGTGAGATCCTATGACAATTATATCCCAGTTGACTAGATTACTAGCTTTTGGGACTTGAATTTAATGGAGTGAACAAACTTGGCACTTATGATTTAGAGACTCCAATGAGTTCCTATTGTGGTTTTGTGATTTATGTAACAATGTGCATAATCGTATGAGTTTAGTAGGTCATTATATCTACTTGAGAATTAGCAAGTAAACATCTACTTGTGCATTGCATATAAGTCCAGCTGGCATTACTTGAGTTTTCATGATGATGGTGGGACGATGCATTGTCTTCACGAATTATGGGATTCGTGATTGTAATGTATCGCCGTACCGGATTCGGGTTTCACACACACCTCCACTGCTAGCTACAGTGGGGAAGTAGCCCCCTTTGTCGTAACCAATTGAGCACATTGGCTAGTGCTATTTTCCTGAGTAGAGAGCTCAGACCCGAGAAGAGAGCTCGGTACTTTGATACCTGAACACGGGTATCACTGGCACGATATGATTAACAGTTGTGATTGCCGGAGCAATACGACGAAAGTGATTTGGTATCTTCTATATCCTTTATGTGGCTTACTATGGGCACTTATGTGATAACAAAGTGTTAGTTGAACATGAGATCTTATTGACCATGTTTGTATTGTCTGATGATATATGAGAGATTTGATATGTATATATAGAGATATGCATACTTGTATATGAGATATATATATGAAAGACTTGATGTGTATATATATATATATGCACACTTATGCATGATGATTTTATGGGAGATTTGATATATATATTTAGAGATATACATACTGATATAGGTGTATATATATAAACATGCACCCTTACACGTGGTAACAGTGTGAATAACTTGATTCGTATATATAATGATATGTATACTTGCATACGATGTTTTGTGGGAACTACCTTCTAATTCATTTGATTTGTGTGTGAACAGGGAATTATACCATGGTTCATTTGGACGGTTTAGTAAGTAAGAAGGAGTGGATATCTTGTGGAGTATCGAAACGATACGACGCCTCTTCACGGGTTTTTCTGTCATCTATAAAATGACACCCTGGTTATGTTTATGTTACATAATTATATGTTGCATATATATTATGGGAGCGTACTGGGTCATTATGACTCATCCCGTACTTGTTTTTAGTTGCGATCGAGCCGCACCGAGGTCGAGTAGATGGTGACTGTAGCATGGCGCAGCTGGTCGATAGACCGAGGTTAGATCGTGTGGTTCGTGGTTGTAGCAGCCGACTTTTCCGAGTAGTAGCTTGTGGAGTCTTGTTCTTTTTTAGCATTGTCATTGATTTCATGTACTTTGCTATTATTGTGAGATTGACATTTTGTAAAGTTATTTAGACTTTACAGTCGGGTAGAATACTTGGGTATTTGTATTGATTATTTCTTAGGCTAACGTGTTGTGTCGTGCCTTGTTTGTGGTTTTAGTATTTATTTCAGTTGTCTCCCGGGCACGCAGTAGCCTTGGGGGAATTTCCTTATTCTAGTTTTTATAGTTGTTGGTTGACCCCGGTATGCTTTAGCCGTTGGGTAATTGTTATATCAGGTTGGTTCTTTGTTGAAACGCCGGCCTGGAGTGCCGATGGTTTAATTAGCGTCTGCAATGTTGTGGCATGCGAGTTTTGTTTTTCCTCCTTTGAGAGATAATGTCTCTCTTGGTTTCATTGTCGTTGGTTTCGAGCTTCATAGCTTGGGACTTCTTTCTTATATTGCTTCCGCTGATTCGATTTTTGAAATACCGTATGTAAGTGCGGTGTTATGTTCATGTTTAAAGGGAGTTTGCTCGACTGTTTGACTAGCACTACTGTTTATCAAGTGCTTGTCCTCTTATTAAGTTAGTTCCAGCGGCACGACCTTGGGATTTCGTGTTGGAATCCGGGTCGGGTCGTTACAATTTTCAAGAATCAAGTTTGAAATTATACCATAACCTATCTTTTCTGAATGATCCATTGAATCAATCATATTGACATAACAATTATGTTCAAGGTTACACTTGTATATTCTTATTGACTTGTCAACGACTGAAATAGTTGCCTTCAAAAACCAACTACAACTATTGTGGGGACCCGACCCGGATCCCAAGACGAAATCCCAAGGTCGTGCCGTCGGGAAACAATTAACAACAAGAAAGCAGCAAATAATGGGTAGGTCCATAACGGCGATACACCAACAACTCAAAACATATGCGAAAGCGAAATGTAATAAAAGCAAGGGCGCTGAGAGCTAACAAGCTCAAACTAAAAACAACCAAAGAGGTAGTTAATCTCTCGGTCCAAAAATTCGACGCACGTGCCGCAACATTGGGCACGTAGGACTAAACTCCATGTCATGCAATTCAATTATAGCACAATATAAACCAAGTCATCGGCGAAGCTACGGCCGGAACCCAACATTACACTAAGTCTAAGACTCTAGTCTAACAACTCAACGGCTAAAAACATGCCGGAGAACAAACATAATATTTAACTAGCAATGTAACATGCTAAAACATAATCACCAATTAACCAAGTTAACGATCGGCCGTCGATGTTTTATTTAATCTTTTTCCTTGCAAGTGGACAAGACTATTATAGAATAGTTTTGGGAAGCAAGGGTCGAACCACAGATTTGGATTTGATTATAGTAAATTTAACTAATCTATTAAAATAAAGCAATTAATAACTAATGGGGTTTTGGTTTTATATATTAAATTAACTAGAAAGCAATAAAATAACCTAACTAACAAAGCATATAAATATGAGATAAATCAAAGATTTGTAAATCGCCTAGGAATTAGATTCACTTGTATCTAATCTATTATTTAATTCAAAATAATTATCATTCAATTTCTTGGGTTTGGATTCACAAAAGATAGATATAGACTTGTTGAACAATTGGTTCAACCTCCGTCCCAGCAAAATCCATCCATTCTATATCCTAAGCACAAGAACGTCAATCTAGTCTGTCACTCAGATTTATGATCTATCTGTCACTAGATCATGTATGAACCCGTCCTAACTTATCACTCTCGTGCATCGATAGGTCCAATTTATTGTGATGGTGAGCCATTATTCGACATATGCACATTGGTCATGCTGCTTATCCGCACTCTAGGCCTTTATTATTTGCGATTACATTCATTTGTTCAAAGCGAAATAATAGAGGGATTGATAAACACCACAATCAACAAGAATTAAATGAATAAGAATTAATATAAAACAATAGATTAATCAAGTTACCTCCATTCCTAGATTATGGAGTTAGTCTCCATAATTGAAAATACAAAACCTTGAACCATTCTTGGAGAATCTTTCTTCATAGACGAAAAATAATCTGACTTCTCTCCCTTTTTCCTAACTAAAGAGATCTATACTAATTAATCCTACAACAAAAGGAAAAGGAGATACAATATAATTAAAACACTAAAAAGAATTAAAATAGGACTTGCACGTTTTTCCAAGGCAATTAGAAACAAAAGCGGTAATTCTGGAATAAAATCTGATTTTCAGCTTTTTTGGACTTCAAGTTTCCATCTTTTGCAGTTTGGTCCCTGGGTTCTTCAATTCAACATAAAATGCCTATATTTTGCACAATTATTCCAAAAGTCCCCGAAACTATAAAACAACACTAAAATACATATTAAACAACAAAACCTCGAAATAGCATAATTTAAGCCGGAATAGAAAATAATCAAGGTATAAATATAGTTATCAAATACCCCCAAACTTAAACTTTTGCTCGTCTCGAGTAAAACAAACATATAAATACAAAACTAAACTAAATTAAAATTAAACTAAACTAAATTAAAGCAAATAAAATATTTTTTTTTCTTTCACAGTCAAAGCATCGGCATGGTACCACATAATGCCTCAAGGAATGATAAATAACAACACATAGCCACAAGTCTAGGCTTTCACTCAATCATCATCAATATCACTTGTACATCTCCGTGTGTGTGTGTGAACCATTAATTGACTATCTCCAAACTTAGAAAGTTTTATCAAGCTAAGCACAACATTCATTCCCAAAATATTTCAATAAAAACATGTGCATCACAAAACATGTACATACCATCAATACCCTGTTAACAACACGAAGAGAGATCATGATAGAATTCAAATGCTTATACATCCATCCCATGCACTAACTATGTATGAAATACAATGCTCTCAAGTCCCAATTACTTATAATAGCTGAGATTATGCAAATACGGTGAGCTATATGAAGATGTGTATATAATTCAAAACAAGGGTCAAATCAACTATGCTTCCAAACCATGTCAACTAACACAAACAAATGTGGCAACTAGATCAATAGGACTTTATTAAGCTTGTAATGTAAGGCCAAGGTGAGGGTAACAATAAAAGGGATAAGAAATTCAAAGTGAGAGAGTAAGAATATTTCCTTTTTCCCATACAAAGCACTCACTTTCCTTCAACAACCCCCAAACTTGAACTTTTGGTTGAAGAAGGTATCACCATCATAAAGATTTTCTTCCCAATGATCCTTTCTTTGTTTTCTTTCTTCTTTTTTTCTATTCTTTTTTCTTTTTTTTTGAAGGGCATGTGCAATTTTGATTTTCGCACTTTTCATTCTTTTTTTTTCATATATATATTTTTTTTCTCAATACAAGAACTCATTGGTGCTATTTTGAATTACATCAATCACCATGTAGACAACATTCTCAACCCAATCCTACTCTCTCAAAGGGTAGGCAAAAGTGTATAAGCTTTAGGTTAAGTTAATGGGTAATAGAAACGATGTCGGGGGGTCGATGTGTGCTTAGCACACGCCATTCTTTTTAATAAAGCTCAAAGGGGACACTAGATTAATATAAAATAGGATGGTGAGATAAAAAA
>JABEVN020001478.1:0-24731 GCA_013146195.2 Codonopsis lanceolata
TGATCGCCAAGACAAGATCACCACATTTCGCAAGTGATCACTAACCAATTTTGTGATTTTTATTAACAGACTTAGTTATTAACCCGCAAATTTCTAAATGAGGCTCCATCTTGCGGATTACACAAGTCTTTGCCAAACAATAAATCTAGGCTGCACATAAATAAAAAATAAATTAGAGATAATTAGAGATAATCATGGAGAAGAAACTAGATAATTAAGATGATAAAATATCAGCAAAACAATAAATGTCTAGTAAATTAGGAAATTGAGATTTAATCCTAGCCAATAGTTATGTTTGGTAAAAATAAATCATGACCAATAGTTAACTACTGAGCAAAATTTATATATATCCCTCTCTTTTCGCTCCACCCCATGGTCGTGCCCTCGCTAAGATCGTCAAGAATTTCAAGAGAGTTGGATCGAATGATTGGTCACCGCTACATTGATCTCTCGTTTTTTATGTCTAATTTCTCGTTACAAATTTTGTTGGTAGCAGTAATTTCTAAGATTGTCTGTATATTAATTATCTTTTACGAATATTCAAAAATTTATTATTAACTAATAATACGAATTAAATTAGTATAAATATGTAAATAATTAGGAACATTTAAATATGCAGAACCCAATTACCCCCCTCATTTTTCAAAATAACACCAAACTTCCCTCCTTCCAAGCCCAAGTTATTCTGTTTGGGCCAATTGCCACCAGCCACTCACCTTTACACAAGCCTGGCCCAAACAGCCCCACCGTCACCAGCCCAATCCCTTTCCCTTTAAGCTTGGCCAAACATCAACCTACCATCGCCCCCAACCTTTCAACCCGGCCCAAATCTAGACTCTAGGTCTGCTATTTTTTTAGGGTGATAATCAGGGCGTTCCCTTTTGATAAACTTAGGTCAATTATTTTCCCCAGTATATACCATCCTAGATCACTACCCCGTATTACATGCCAATTTATACTCGATGTTACCATTTGTGTTAAATAGCTACCTAGGACCAACTTTTGTTAGTGAAAAAACGTTAAGCCGACATATTTAAGTTAGGCCCTAGGTAGCTATTTGGCACAAATGGCAACATCAGGTACCAAATTGGGATAAAACTATGTTGGGTAGTGATCTAGGATTGGGTGTATACTTCGGGGGGAAATTTGTAATAAACTTATAACCGCCTAGGTCCCATATATTTGTTTAAAACCGCAAAAGTACATTTTTTGGGGGAAAATGACGAAGATACTCTTAATAAAGGAACGGCGGATAAAGCCACGCCCAAATTTGGGCATCGCAATGTACAATTGAAAATTTGTCAAATTTTGAGCATCGAAATGCAAAAAGCCAATGCCCAAATTTGGGCATCACAATAAAATATTGGGCATCGACATGCACAATTCAAAATGTCAAAATTTAGGCATCGAAATGCAAAAAGTTACTGCCCAAATTTTGGCATCGCAATGCATATTTGAAATCTATCAAATTTTGGGCATCGAAATGCAAAAAGTCACTGCCCAAATTTGGGCATCAAATGTAATAAAAACATTGGGAATCGTGATTGTAATTGAAATCTGTCAAATTTTGGGCATCACAACAACAAAATTCAGCTTAAATTTGGGCATCGCAATGAAAACATTGGGCATCACAAAGGTTCCAAGCAAACATTGGGCATCGCAAAACTTCTAAAGCCTAAAACATTACTTAAACAAAGTTTTTTTGGCCTTAAAACAAAGACACTAGAGGATACCAAGTGTGTTCTGAGATCTTGTCGAAAACTTCGATATGCGGTGGGTCTCATAGTTCATCCGATAAAAGTTATTTCATGCTAACGAAAGGTCCTCAACTTTTTGATTTCTACTAGTGATTAGTTTCAAAATTACCGTAAAAATATGGAAGGATGTTGATGATGGAGAAAAGAAAGATGGAGACGGTCGATGGTGAGCGTATCCGAGAAGAAGAGGAGGAAAATGAAGAGGAAGAAGAAGACCGGCAGCGGTGTCGGGGCGATTTTGGAACAAAATTAAGAAAATGAAATTTTGCGTTTAAAAAATAAATTCCAACAAATAGTACTGACCACAATTATTATTTTTTTTTTTTTTACATTTGAACAACCCCGCATAATTACCAGTCCAAGGCCTACCAAAGTACAACTTTTTTTTTTTCTATTTATGTCTGTCTTTCAACCGGTCCTTAAAACTTGTCCAATTTTTTTCTACTAAACTATCTAAAAGAAATCACATTTGCATATTTTTTATAGGATTAATATAGAATTTGGTCCCTAAATTAACAAGTTTTGAAATGGTCATAGATGTTTCACATTTCCTTCATTGGTTTGTGAACATCACTTTAGGTGGCATATTAGTCCCTCAAAAGTATCTCAAACAGATCGTGATTAAATTTCTCCTCCATCGATCGCAAAAGCAACACATCACAATTCCTTCTGCATTCAAAATATCTCATGTACGATTAGCAATAGACATTAGATATTTATTCACATTCCAAGGTATTGAAGCCATATAGGTAGAAAATAATATCCTGAATTTCTTTCATTTCCCCCCGGCCCTAACACCCCTCCGTGATCTGTTTTTTGTTTCTGCTCTTTTCCTTCTTGATTATTTTTGTACTCCTAAACCCTTGTCACTAACCAAACTGAATGACTCTCTATGTAAAATTAAATAGTCCTGGAAGACCCATTGTATCTTCAGTAAGTTGCATTACCCATAGCAGCAACAACTCCAACCTCCATTGTTGCTTGAATGAGATTCTTTCCAAAACAAGCCAAATTCCAACACTGTAATTAATTAATCAAACTATTCAATACTGAAATTAGAGCCGTACACAAATCATCATCAATAAAAGGGCTCAAAGAGAGGGCATTTCGCTTGGGTGGGGATACTTTTGGGGCAAGGCACTTTTCAAAGGAGGAAATGATTCGAAGGGGAGGAATCGTGATTTCATCAAAGACTTATTCCTGTTGAAAGAGGAGGCGGTAGGCCGATTCGATTTACATGCTTAGATACATTAAGAAAGCTAAGTTGCAACTCGTTGATGACGAAGGGGCATTTAAGGAAGAAAATAATGAAAGGGGACTTATGTGGTTGAAAAAAAATAAGGGTACTTGAATTATTACAAATCTCTAAAAAGGGACTAGTCCGCAATTATTCTTAAAAACTTAAATTTCACTCATTTGGACTATCTTGGCACGTTTTTGTGTTCGTTATGCAGCCTAACTGGCATAGACCCAAGGGTATTGACTCGCCTAATTGTCAATTTGGTCACCCTACCATTACAAAAAGGTTCGTTAAGCTCTCTCTCCATATTTTTCTCACATTTTAATAACTGTACTTTATCCAAAGTGTCCGTTTGGTCTATAAAGTGAATGTCGTTAGTTTTGTTGGACGGAAGTATTAAAAAAGACTAAAATTCCCATTAGTTGTGGCACATCTCGTCCACGTGGAACAAGCCTCTATTTTTTTCTCTTTCTCGACATGGCAGCAAGGGTCTCAAATTTTGACCTAAGTTACGCATTTCACAAATCATTTATTCAAATCCTTGCAAACACAACCTGATTTAGTCTTTTTTGTTCGAAGAATGTCCACCGCTTTGGTTGTGAGTACAACGTGGCCATGCTCCGGTTAATAAGAAGGATAGTCGTTCGCATCTTTAACAAAGAAGAGATCAGAACATTTGGTCAAGAATTACATCAAGACTAGGATAGCTACCTCCAAGGAGGCAACATCCATACAAGAAGTTGAGTCGTAAAAGCATTGAACAACGGAACAGAAGGAGGTGGTTGTGAGGAGGTGTAGCCACCACCACCAGTGCTAGAAAGTAAAACTTGTAGATCGTGCCTTTTGGTAAAACTTCCACTAATTAAAAGATTGTAAAGATTACAATATGAAACTACATTTGAAAGTGGAAATCCTACGAATTCTCCTAAGAGAGAATATGGAATCTATTCAATACACAACACCCTTGGAAACACACGGTTATGAAAACATAACAAAGGGTGAATAACATAAACTGTGAATAACACACTGGATAATTCTTCATTCACAGGCACATCATCGCTTCATATGAGCTCTATGCGAAATCTCTCTCTAAAACTCTCAAATATGGGTAACTGATGTCAAGAGTCGTCCATCTCTTTACATAGGGCTCTAGGAAACATGTCATTCAAGAAAACACTTAAACAAGACAATGTTATGGTTTATGAAAGAATTCATATGGTAATAAACCTCTAAGTACTAAAAGTTATGACATACCAAGTTAGAATTCTTATTCAAGGCAATAATCAAGCTTCCTAGAAAGTCACCAAGAAAGACAACAACAACCTTGTAACCCAAGAAAGTGAGACACGACAAAGGAGGGAAAATAGGCATGGCCTATATATTTACACTAACAAAATGTACTAAGAAAAGAAGATATATAATTTCAAGAAGATGAGAAAAATGGAGCACTAAATGCATTTTGTTGGAGAAGAACGCTAAATATATAGTTTGCTCCCTTAAATTTTCAACTACTATAAGTAAGACTATCATATTTGTAAATCCATATTCAATTAATTAAGTAATCATTGTTAACATATATTTTCACTAATCCTTAATTGTTAATATATATTAAGTAAACCCTCATAGGCTTGGAAATTATGGAATCCTTTATGTTATATATTATCGTTAAAGTAAGTATTTCGTAATATGAATATATAACCTTTTAAAATAAATAAAAATGTATTATTAATCCATTATCTTTGACCTTAAAATATAAATAACACTCTAAAGTATCCACCAAATCCCATAATGCACCCCAACCTAAATTTTTCCCATAATGTCATATGATGTTACTTTTTGTCTCACTTTGTTCCCTGGTCGTTAATAGTGTTAAAAAGATAACATAATTGGATATGTGCAAGGGTGATTTTATATTTTCATTTTACAATGAAGGGTATTTTGGTCAAATTAATTCTAAATCCACTTAACTAATAAAGAAGTGTAACAAAAAAATATTAAAGAAAATAAATGAAGATGAAATACAAATCCATGTAAGTTAAATTATAAAATTACCCTTGCAATGAATCTGACCAAATTAAAATACCCTTCAACAGTAAAGTAAAAATTATAAAATCACCCTTGCACATGATCAATTTTGTTATCTTTTTAACGCTGCTAACGGCTAGGGGCAAAGTGGGACAAAAGGTAATGTGAATGGCATTATGGGAAAAAAAAACTTTGGTTGTGGTGTACTATGAGATTTGGTGAAAACTTTGGGATGTTATTTAAATTTTGGCCTTAAATATATATATATATATATATATATATAATAACAAGCGTTATTTTCCCGCCTAAAGTTGATGTTCATAAATGAAAACATTGGAAGGTGAAACACCTTCTTTTTCTTTTTTTTTTTTTGTACTTTTTTTTGTTTTTATACTAAACATTTAACATTAAGTTGGCATGAATATATTTATATATTTATAGGAACATTGAATACACCCAAACTGTTTGTATTCTCAGCACAATTCACAATATCATTTTTAATCTTTTATTTTTCATCAAATATATATAAAGTATGTGGATGTTCTTTATAAATGTTCAATCAATCTTCTGCAAAGTTAAAAAAAAAGAAAGATAATTACTTTGAGATAGATGAAACATTATTTATACATTTATTTGTTATGTATTATTTAATTATTATAATTTCAAATATGGACGGTCTGATTAAAACATTTTTAACTAAAAGTGAAAACATTATTGAGAAAGCCAAAAATTGGTTGACACATTATACCATTCTTTATTTGTTTGTTTCTTTGATGGATTTTCTTTGATGACTAAAATTATACCATCAAACTCTGAAAAGCTTGAAAGCTTATTGATGCAAAAATCATAAACTTCTAAGCCTTTGATTTGAGCTTTCACAATGCCTTTTTTCGTGATCTGCTTAAATTTCCTTAAATAAATTAATCTTTATATATTTTTTATTTTATTTTTATGGAAGACAACCAATTAGAGTATCTGGTACACTTAATTGATAATGTTTACGATTTTGTACATTGCCGATAATGATTTGGGATTAAGATTCTGGTATTTGCCTTCGGTTTTTTCGTCGGTCTTATGCATTCAGATGTCTCAACAGTTTACTTTGGGAGTGACTATTTCCACTACATTTTTTTTATCAACTACATCATGAGTTATTGCATTAAATAATTGCATCTTTGGATATAATTATCATTTCTATACTTATCATTTGAAGTAAAGTACTCATATATATGTTTTATTTATAAATTAATTTTTAATTCTCAAAAAACAAGATAGTTGTTCTTTTTCAATTTTTTATTTTTTCCAATATAATTTTTTACTCTCAACAAATAAGGTAATCTATATATATATATATATATATATATATATATATATATATATATATATATATATATATATATATATATATATATATATATAAACTTTTTCTTTGTTTTTATACTAAACATTTAACATTAACTTGGCATGAATATATTTATATATTTATAGGAACATTGAATACATCCAAACTGTTGGTATTCTCAGCACAATTCACAATATCATTTTTTATCTTTTATTTTTCATCACATCTATATAAAGTATGTGGATGTTCTTTATAAATGTTCAATCAATCTTCTGCAAAGTTAAATAATTGCATCTTTGGAGATAATTGTCATTTCTATACTTATCATTTGAAGTAAAGTACTCATATATATGTTTTATTTATAAATTAATTTTTAATTCTCAACAAACAAGATAGTTGTTCTTTTTCAATTTTTTATTTTTTCCAATATACTTTTTTAGTCTCAACAAATAAGGTAATTTTTTTTGTGATAATTTCGTTTAATCAATTTTGTTTATGATTCGTGTCTCGTACTCCATTATTGTAAAAATAATATTATCAAGATATTTGTCTACCAAAACTATAGATAATATTAATTGAATGTTTATCATCAAAATAAATAATTTAATTTAATGAAAAAGTAATACTCTAAAAAATCAATTCAATAATAGCAATATGCTAAGTATTATACTCCATCTCTCCCTAAATTATCGTTCTCCTTTCCTTTTTCGTCCATCCCAAAATAATTGTCCAGTTTGATGTTGTTGACACCATAAATGAGTACGTGGTTTCTAACAATCACTTAGAAGGAAGACCTTATTTGAGTTCAAATTCTATGTGTAGGGCAGAGAACAACACAAGTTTGTTTGAAGACATTCATTCTACAGAGTTTTTGAATAACATAAAGTGTTCATGATTGCCTAACCATGAATTAATACTTAAGGTTGATGTTTCAGTGATGTTGTTGAGAAACATTGACCCTGCTACAAAGTTGTGCAATGGAACAAAAATAATCGTTACCATGCTTGAGAATCACGCTCTTGAAGTAAATTTTTCGAATGGAAGTAATGTTGGAAGCAAAATATTTATACCAAGAATGTCATTGTCTCCATCAGATGTGAGGTTGTCTTTCAAGTTTCCAGAGAAGATAATTTACATTAGTAATAACGTATGTCATGAAAATTAACAAAAGTTAAGGTCAATCACTTTCACTTGTAGGACTCTTCTTGAAGAAGCCAGTATTCAGTTATGTTCAGTTGTATGTCACAATTTCTAGGGTAACAAATTGTTCTGGCTTGAAGATATTAATACTAAGAGTAATGTTATCCTTAGGGCAAATCCAATGGTAATGGTCAAAACCAAATTTTGATACATATGTAAGAGTATCAGACCCTCCAATAGTTAAAGTAAAATGTATCAAAATTAGGTGTGGTAGTAGGGAATGTACCAAATTTGATACCTCCCTTAGTACCACACCTAATTTTAATACCCTTCATTTTGATACCTATGGTAGGAGATAATCATTTGATACTCATGATTATGAATAATAACCAATAGGTATCAAAATTTGGTTTTGATACCAATTGGGAAGTACCATCATTGGACTTGCCCTTACAACTATTCTTACCACTCTCCTTATAACCATACCTTTGTGAAATGATGATTCACCTAAGTTGCTTTTTGACAAAGGTTGTGTATAAGAAAAATTTTCAAAATCTATAATGTTACCAATAAAATGATATATTTATATTTAAGTAGTTGTCAGATACATTGTTTTTCTTAATTTATTTTGTTGATTATGATTTATTTATTCGTTTTGCTTGAATATTATTTAATTAAAAATATTTTTGTCAGTGCGTTTAACGCACGGGTGTAAAACTAGTTAACTATAAATATGTGTGGGTGCCCCGGATTCTCCCGCGCCACGCGCTCCCTTTTCTAGGGGAACGCGATGTGCGGAAGGACATCACGCTTTCCATTACACCCTCCCTTGTCTAGGGGAAGACGAAATTAAAAATGCGGAAAGGATGTTGTCAAAAAGCGTGTTAAATACGCCTTGGTCACTTTAGTGATTTTTTTATCCATTATGAGATCTTTGATTTCTCCGTATCTCACCCTCTCTCGTTTAGGGGAAAATAAGGTACATAAAATGCATCACCCCTTCATTCCCGTCATCCTTTTTTTAGGGAAAACAGAAAAGTGTAAAAAAGGATGTTGCGAGAGCGCGTGAGAACATGCCCTGCCTCACTATGGATTTAAAGAAAATTGCCTTAAAACCTATTTTGGATCGCTATGAGTGCTTTGAGTTTTCTGTATCAAGATATCCCTTGTTTAGGGGATACCAGGATGCAGGAATACATCACCCTTTCATTTTAATTCTCCCTTGTGTAGGGGAAAATTGAAAAGTGCAAGAAAGGATGTTGCGGGGCCCCACTGTGATCCAAAATGTTTTGACAGAGTCGTCATCTTTATTTTAAGGAGAAAACAAAGAAAAACCAAAAATAAAACCAGAGAATGCAAAAAACGGGTTCGGAAGCTAAGTTACGAGTTGGGAAGGTGCTAGGCACCCAACTCGCCCTTTCGGTCTTAAAAACAGTTTTTGGCTAAAGTATGCTTTTTGTTATATTTTTCTAGCAAATAAATAAAGCATTAAAAACAAATATATCCATGCATACATTATTTACGGACTTGCAGCCGCCTTCTTCCAGTAATTACAAATATATTTAAAAATATTTGGCCAAAATAATGGCTCTTTTTAATGCTATTTTCTAAATAAATCCGGGCAGCATAACAGCTTATATTTTTACATTGGGCCGGATGGAAAATAGCTTTTTTTATAAATAAACCCTTAAAGGCTCACCTTTAAGAGCGTTGGTGTGCTCGCTCTGTCCTTCCGGGAGAGGGAGTCTTTTTGTTGCTGCTGCTGCGGTTCGGGCAGGGTGATTGCTTCCGAAGGTTGCTTTTGGGCACCGTCAAACGGGCGGAGCAACTGCTTGCGTTTTTCTGTTGTTTGCTTGCTGCTGGCGGAAATCGGGCAGAACAACATCTTGCTTCTAGCGGATTTGACCTTTTTACTCGGGCAGAACAACTGCTCTTTTCGAGATTTTTGGACCGGGGGAATAGGGTGGAAACCTAGTTGGGGGGGCTAAGGCTCACTTTGTCCTGTTGGTTTTGTGTTTGGAGGAGATTTGGCAGAGCTTCGATGCTTCAAAGGAGGGGGCACTCACTATCGCTCACTGCGTAAAAACTACACTATAGTGAATTCTTTCGGCATTTCGATCCTTCACAAAGTGAGGCCGAGCACCTGTATTTATAGGTGAGAAGAGGGACACCGCGGTCTTTAATTTTTCTTCTCTGTGCTTCATTAGCTTGTACCGCGTGCTTGAGAATTTGTGCAATGCGTTAACTTTGGGAGCACTGTAGCAGAGCCTGGCACCGGAACCATAGCTCCTGGGCGCCGCGCCAGTATGCTGATGTGGCAGCACCAATGCTTCAAACTTCAGCCTCTTTTTGACACTTAGGCCCTTGCATTTCACTGTGTTGATTCTTATGTTAAATTTATATCTGATCAGTACATTACATTAGTTTTATACTTCAGTGGCTAATCTATCGATTAGCGTGGCAACCTTGTATAGAACTTTGCCTTGTATAGTTTTTATAGGACTTTTCGTGTTCACGGAAGACCCCTTCTCGGCCACCTGGAAGACTCGCTCAAAGCTTAAAGATCGGTAGACCTCGTGTCCAGCTGATCTACTTCAACGTGTCCTCTCCAGCAAAAAGCTAGCTGGATTAATTCAAACTTATTCCCTTATATTATTTGAGTTAATCCAAGTCATTCCCTGACATGTCAAGCCGCCGAAAGCAACTTTCCGAAAAGCAGGAATACTTTTTCGTCCGAATGATGAAAGCGAAAAACAGCTCCCCTACTTTCTCGCTTCATCTCTCGATCTCGACACCAAATCGCCCACCTTTTTGAAGATCTCGAAATGATTATCTGCTTCTAGATAACTGAAGACGAAAATCCTTGATCGACAAATTTCATGCATTTAATGCATTTATGAATAGAGTTGTTGAAGTCTTCGTCCTCTCCAACGGATTCTTTTGAAATGCACCTGCTATATATACTGCCATTGAAGACTGGAACAAGAAACAACTGTACAGAATCAATCGAACACTTAAAGAATTGCTCTGAATCTTCACAACTCCAAGTCTTTCAGCTCAGTGCATTCAATAGATCCCCACCGATCTAGAAGTCCTCGTCAACAACAAGAAGCTGTTCATCAACATTTATTGCTTTATTCTTCTTGTTGTTAACTTCCATTAACTATACTTCTGCACGAATTAAATATCTTGTATTTACAGATATTTAATTCCCTAGACCCAAACACAAGTCAATATTTTGTACACAATCCATTAGGGATATTCTTTGTAATTGATCTAAGTGGAAAACATAGTGCACAATTTAAATCCAAGGTTGACTGCCTTGGTGGTGGACGTAGCACTCATTATAGTGTGAACCATCCCAAAATACTTGTGTTATTTCCTACTGTCTGTCTATTACTTGAACTGCTCAGTTTCATTGTTTATATTATCCATTTCACAGTAACTTGAGTAGAGTCTCGTAAAGGTCTACCGGTAGTCCTTATCGGCAGACCTGGAACAACTTTCTTGAAAGTCTTCCGCTACTTGATTCTTTTCATAGATTGCAAGTAACTTTCAAGGAACTTACTTAAAAAGTTTTAAAGTGATAATAAGCTATTCAACCCCCCCTTCTAGCTTATTAGTGTGCTCATTGGGACCCACACACTGTTTTACGCATCCTGCTTTATCTTTTGCATTTTTAAACCATGTAACTTGACATTTGTTAAGTTTTAACATGTCTTGATATCGCATGTCAATGTCACGTACCAGGGGTACGAAATTAGGGTGTCTACAAAGCCCCTCAATGATGGAGTCTACGGGTAACCCGTAGCTTACTGAGTAGATGAACATCGTTGATAAGAAATAGACTCCCAAATTTCGTGCAATTAAAATGGGGAGAAATGCAACAGGTAGCAGTTATAATGCAACAATTTATAATGCTAACCAAATCTCACATATCTTAGACATGTTTAGTTGATTTTAGCAGGTTATCGTAGTTTTTAAGCAAATATGTAAATTATGTGCTCTAATGGTCGGACCTACTGAGGTAGGCTGCCTACATATCCTTTAATAAAAGGAATCAGACCAAACGTAGTTCGGCCAAAAGCTGAAACAAGCATGTTGCGATGGTCGTGCCTACCGAAATAGGCTGCCTACGTATCCTTATCAAAGGATTCAGACCAAACGTAGTTCCCCGATGCAAACAAACAACAGTCATACTGGTGGGATAGATGGTGTGTTTCGCCCAGCATAGGCAAAACTGGCGGGACCTTTTCAAAACGTGCTTTCCCGGCATAGGAAGCGATGGAACTTTCAAAAGCGTGTTCCCGGCATAGGGAAAGCGATGGAACTTTTTCAAAACACGCTTTCCCAGGCATAGAAAGCGATGGAATTCAAAATGCATTTTCCCGGCGGAGAGGCTGGACGTTTTAAAGCGGGTTTTCCCAAAGATAGGGAAAGCGATGGAACCTGTGCTTTCTCCATGGGAAAGTGATGGAACTTTTTCAAACGTGCGTTTTCCCCGATAGGGGAAAGCGATGGAACTTTCAAAAAGCGTGCTTTCCCCAAAGATAGAAAGCGATGGAACTTTTTTCAAACACGCTTTCTCCAAAGATAGGGAAAGCGAACGATCTTTTTGAAAACGGACTTTCCTCAAAGATAGGGAAGCGATAGAACCTTTCAAAACGCAGCGCTTTCCCCAAAGATAGGAAAGCGATGTCGAACTTTTTAAACCGTGCTTTCCCCTGCATAGGAAAGCGAATCGCTTTTTAAAACGTGCTTTTTTCAAAATGTGCTTTCCTCAAAGATAGGAAAGCTTTGTCTTTTGCCGCGAAAACGGGCTTTCCCCTAGCATAGGGAAAGCAATCGCTTTTGAAAAACAAGCTTTCCCCAAAGATAGGAAAGTGATCCGCTTTTTTGCTTTTAAAACGAAGCTTTCCCAAGATAGGAAAGCGATGTCGCTTTCAAAAATAAGCTTTCCCCAGCATAGGGAAAGCGATGCCACTTTTCAAAATGAGCTTTCCCAAGCATAGGGAAAGTGATGCTGCTTTTCAAAAATAAGCTTTCCCCAACATAGGGAAAGCGATGCCACTTTTCAAAATGAGCTTTCAGGAAAGCGATCTTTGCTAAAAAGCGGGCTTTCCCGGCATAGGAAAGCGATGCTGCCTTTTAAACGGCGCTTTCCCCAAAAGATAGGAAAGTGATGCTACTTTTTAAAACGCGCTTTCCCCAACATAGGAAAAGCGATGAAACCTTTTAAAACGGGCTTTCCCCAGCATAGGGAAAGCAATGCAATATTTTAAAACGGGCTTTCCCCAGCATAGGGAAAACGATGCTGTTTTTCAAAACGGGCTTTCCCCAGCATAAGGAAAGTGATGCTCCTTTTTTTTAAAATGGGCTTTCTCCAGCATATGGAAAGTGATGCTGCTTTTGAAAACAGGCTTTCCCTAGCATAGGAGCAGCGATGCAGATTTTTTTTAAATGTGCTTATCTTGGCATAGGAGAAGCGATGCATATTTTTTTAAAAATGTGCTTATCCCAGAATAGGAGAAGCGATGCATATTTTTTCTTTAAAATGTGCTCATCCCAAAGATAGGAGAAGCGTCTGATTTTTAAAAATGTTTATCCCGGCATAGGAGAAGCGATCATATTTTTTTAAAATGTGCTTATCCCAAAGATAGGAAGCGATGCAAATTTTTAAAATGTGCTTATCCCAGCATAGGAGAAGCGATGCAATTTTTTTAAAATGTGCTTATCCCAGCATAGGAGAAGCGATGCAGATTTTTTTTTAAAAAAAATGTGCTTATCCCAGCATAGGAAAAGCGATGCAGATTTTTTTTAAATATGCTTATCCCAAAGATAGAGAAGGATGATTTTTTATAAGATGAGAAGCGGATGATTTTTTAAAATATGCTCATCCCAGATAGAGAAGCGATGATTATGAATGAAGCCAGGGTAGAATGTTGTCGATGATTGGCTTGTGTAGCTTTTGATGATGCTGCTGAGGATCTTTGGGAGGTGGTCCTTGGCGAGATGTAGGTAGAACATTTATATATTTTCTTCAAGGGCCGATGCAGCAGAAGACCTGATAAGATGCAGTAAAAGGATGCAAACAAAAGATGCAAGCATGCGAATGAAACTTTATTTTTCTGTTTAAAAAAATGACTTTTGAATGTCCATGTGTGTCATCTGTTTCTTAAACATATTAAGACAAGATAAGCCAAGGTGTTGGAAATGTAATATAAGAGCTTGAGATGTGGCTTCTGGTTGGCTTTGAAGGTTATAAGTATAGGAGTTGATGGTGATATTTGAGATGGGGTTGGGTGAAGTTTAGAGTTGCTTTTCAGTCTTTTGACTAGTGCATCAATCAAAAAAGGAATTCAATCACAAGATCAGTGAATCCTACTAATCGATGCCTCTGAGGGACCTTTTTTTTTCTTTTTCTTTTTTTGTTGTTGTTTTTTTTGTGCTCTAACTTTTACCTAGGCCGCCCTTTCGGGTTTTCAACCTAGCGAGCTTTTACCTCATAGGGAGCCATTCTTTCAATGCATGCGAAGATAAGTCGCTCATTCTTGAGGGATCACGCCTTTGTAGCCTCTTCGTTTCTTCAGGCGAGATGGAAAGGACAGCTGTTTCTAGAGATGATGAGCCTTTATCTATCCAATGAGTTTGGCGGGAGAAGCCCGGGATGAATTTGATCATCCAATATTTTGCAAGATGGGACGGGCAAGTTTCTGAAGAGATTGAATGGAGGAAGCCCCAGAAAGACTTCGATTGGGAGAGACTTTTATGGGAGACAAAATGAGTATGCTCAAAGAAAAAGGATGACTCTAATGAACAAAAAGAAGAGTCATGATCCAGAGTTTATCGTCGAGTATCATGGACCCTAGTTAACATTTATCTTTTGATAATTTTATGTATCTTTAGCAAGGAGTTCTATCCTGGACCCAGATCACGTTATAACCGATTGAAACAAAGCTATAAGTGGCAACTAGGTTAGGGTATAGTGTTTAAGTATTTGGGATGGATTGGCCTTAGGGTTGAGGATTTGATTGGCCTCTTGCTCAAAGGCATTTTGGTATGTGGATTTGGTTATTTTCGGAAAGGCGATCGCAAAGCGATCATTGGCTGGTCTTTTAAGCTGTGGGTTTTGGATGAGAATTTGGTTTCTGGACCTGGTTGTAGGTATGGTTGGGAGGTCGGCTTTTTGGCTTTGGTTATGAGTTGTGGGGTTGTCCAAGAGTGATTGATATATATTTTTTGTGAGAGAGAGATTTTGAGGAAGTTGCTCAGGAGAGGCTTCCTTTCTTTTTCTTCTTCTCTTTTTTTTATGCATAGGCCTCCTCTTTTTTTTTTTTCTTTTTGAATTTCCAACTTTGCTCTTTCTTTTTTTTTTATTTCTTTTTGTTGATCTTTCGGAGCAATTTGAGAGAGTACTTGAAGAGATATTTGTCTTCTTTTTCTTGGGATAAAAAGGTGGTCACTCTTGATGGATGTATATATAAGGGTGGAGCAGCCCCAGTTTTGAGAAGCTGGATCTTAGGAATGGTTAGGCTTTGGTATATGGTGGATTTGTTCAAGTATTTGGAAGAGGTTTGGTGTATGGTTGGAAGCCCCTAGTGTGCCATTTAATAGCTCGGTCGCAATGGGTCGAAGATGACCTTTCACCAAGACAGAAGGTTGCTTCATCGAACTAACATTTTTAATGGTTTGTAGGTCCATATTTCGAAATGACTCATTATCAACCCGCGTAGTTTTATCATGTTTTTACATGAGTTGATTCATCATTTTTTTAAATATAATTTGGTGATATGTGGTGCTCAAAGATCAAGAAGAAGACTCGACAAGCTAATATAGGAGAAGCAAGAATTTCATCAGACTTGAATATAGATAAAATACCTTTTGGAAAGCTTGATTTGAGGACTTGGTTGGACCTTTGAAATAACTGAGACCAAATAGATTCGTGAGCATACACTTGCAAGGATAGGTTGTAGGCATCAATATGAGCAAAAGAGACACCCATGGGGATTGAAAGCCCCTAGTCCTGAATTGTTGCGTATGATCCTTAAGTTGCCTATTCTGGATTTTTTGGTTTTCTAGACTTTTCTGCTTTCTTGGCTTCTTGGCTTTTCGAGCTTTCCTTTCTTCCCTGGCTCCCTATCAGTCTTTTCCTTTTTTTTCCATTTTTTTTGTATTCTCCTTCTCTTTTTTTTTCTTTTTTGAAGTGGTAGTAGACCTTGACATCTCGAAGTAGGACTTACTTTAATGTTTTTAAAATCGGAGAGTGAACGATGCACTTATCAACTAGTGATGCATTTATGAGAGGTTAAGAGAGAAGATGAATTTGGAGATTAAGAATAAGGGTGAGGGGGTTTTGTCTTGTCTTTACATGTGTTTGGAAACAAAAGAAAACACATAGAAAAACCTCTTTTTTTTCTTTTTTTTTCCTCTTTTTTTTCAGATATAAAGCAAGAAATAAAACAGATTATGACATATCTTGCTGCTATTTATGGATTTTCTCGGCTTTTTAGTTTGAGCTCGAGCAAGCAACCAATCATAACAAGAAATAGAAAGAAAAGTGGGGAATCTATCTAATCCTATTAATTATATATTTGTCATAATCTCCTAAATAAAATTACAGAATGAAATAAAATGTACATATTTTTTTTTTTTGCGTGATGAAAATAAAATAAACAGAGTAATAATATAAAACAGAAATAAAAATATAAAGCAGAAATAAGGTGATAGTAAAAATAAAGCCCCAGCCCTTTTTGTTATGCTACCCGAAAATTTATTGTATATTTTTTTTGATTTTTTTAAAATATATATTTTCAAATATACCTGTAATGGTGACAGAAACGAGACTGCTGCAAGATGGAGGAATATATCCACAAATATATACACAGATATATAGGAACGCAATATTCAAATGTTTAAATAAATATAACAAGCATAGTTTAACCAGAAACTAAAAGAAAAAAAAGGTTTTGTTACTGAGTCTAGCCCTCCATTTTTATTTAAAATAAAAACGATCTCCCCAGCAGTCGCCACTGTGGGTGCCCCGGATTCTCCTGCGCCCCGCGCTCCCTTTTCTAGGGGAACGTGATGTGCGGAAGGAGATCACGCTTTCCATTCCACCCTCCCTTGTCTAGGGGAAGATGAAATTAAATATGCGGAAAGGATGTTGTCAAAAAGCGTGTTAAATACGCCTCGGTCACTTTAGTGATTTTTGATCTATTATGAGAGCTTTGATTTCTCCGCATCTCACCCTCCCTTGTTTAGGGGAAAATAAGGTACATAAAATGCATCACCATTTCATTCCCGTCATCCTTTTTTTAGGGAAAAACGGAAAAGTGCAAAAAAAGGATGTTGCGAGAGCGCGTGAGAACATGCCCTGCCTCACTATGGATTTAAAGAAAATTTCCTTAAGGCCTATTTTGGATCGTTAAGAGTGCTTTGGGTTTTCTGTATCAAGATATCCCTTGTTTATGGGATACCAGGATGCAGGAATACATCACCCTTTCATTTCCATTCTCCCTTGTGTAGGAGAAAACGGAAAAGTGCAAGAAAGGATGTTGCGGGGCCCCACTGTGATCCAACATGTTTTGACAGAGTCACCATCTTTATTTTAAGGAGAAAACAATGAAAAACCAAAAATAAAACCAGAGAATGCAAAAAACGGGTTCGGAGGCTAAGTTACGAGTTGGGAAGGTGCTAGGCACCCAACTCGCCATTTCGGTCTCAAAAACAGTTTTTTGCTAAAGTATGTTTTTTTTTTATTTTTCTAGCAAATAAATAAAGCATTAAAAACAAATATATCCATGCATACATTATTTACGGAATTGCAGCCGCCTCCTTCCAATAATTACAAATACATTTAAAAATATTTGGCCATAATAATGACTCTTTTTAATGTTATTTTCTAAATAAATCCGGGCAGTATAACAGCTTATATTTTTACATTGGGCCGGATGAAAAATAGTTTTTTTTATAAATAAACCCTTAAAGGCTCACCTTTAAGAGCGTTGGTGGGCTCGTTCTATCCTTCCAGGAGAGGGAGTCTTTTGTTGCCGCCTTCTGCTTCGGGCGGGGTGATTGCTTCCCGAATGTTGCTTCGGCACCGCCAAACGCAGGCAGACCGCTATGCTTTTCGTTGTTTGCTTGCCGCCGGGCGGAAATCGGCGAGCAATAGCTTGCTTCTACAATTGATGATCTTTTTGACCAATTGCAAGGGTCTATTGTGTATTCTAAGCTTGATTTGAGATGGGGTTACTACCAATTGAAGGTTAGAGAGGAAGACATTCCGAAGACGGCTTTTCGCACTAGATATGGGCACTTTGAATTCGTGGTGATGCCGTTTGAGTTGACGAATGCACCAGCGGTGTTTATGGACTTGATGAACCGTGTCTTTCACAGCTATCTTGATTGTTTCGTGGTAGTCTTTATTGACGATATCCTAGTGTATTCGAAATCTCTGAGGAGCATGAGAAACACTTGAGGATTGTGTTGTCTATTCTTCTGGGAGAAACAAATTTTATGCGAAGTTTAGCAAATGTGCCTTTTGGCTCGAGGAAGTATCATTTTTGGGGCATATCGCTTTCTAGCGCGGATAGCCGTTGATCCTTCTAAGATTGAAGCGGTGATGAATTGGAAGAGGCCTAGTTCACTACCGAGGTTCAAGTTTCGGGTCTAGCGGGTTATTACCGGAGGTTTATTGAGGGTTTTTCTCGGATTGTGACTCCTATGACTAGATTGACACAAAAGAATGTGCCATTTGTTTGGAGCGAGAAATGTGAAGCTAGTTTTCAAGAGCTTAAGAAGCGGTTGACATCGGCACATATTTTGGCTTTGCCTAGTGGAGGAGATAATTTTGTGATTTATAGCGATGCTTCTAAGGAAGGTTTGGGTTGTGTTTTGATGCAAAATGGTAGAGTTATCGCCTATGCGTCGAGGAAGTTGTCTATTCATGAACGTAATTACCCACACGATTTGGAGTTGGCTGCGATTATTTTCGCGTTGCATAAATGGAAACATTACTTGTATGGGGCTAAGTTTGAGATTTTCACCGACCATAAAAGTTTGAAGTATTTATTTTCTCAAAAGGAGTTAAACATGAGGCAAAGAAGATGGATGGAAAAATTAAAAGATCATGATTGCACTATTTTATATCATCCGGGGAAGGCAAATGTAGTAGCGGATGCCTTGAGTAGGAAAGTTCACATGTCTTGTATGATGGTTAGAGAATGGAAGATGTTGGAAGATTTTAAGCGAGATTGGGGTCCTAGTGTTTATGATAGAGGTGTGATTTTCAAATGTCTGCTACGCCAGCTTTATTTGGGAAAATTAGAGAAGCGCAAGGGAATGATCCGGAGTTGAAGAAAATTATTGATGGGTTGGCTGAGAATGTATCGCCTGATTTTGTGATTAATAGTGAGGGTACTTTGACATTTCGAGGTAGAATTTGTGTTCCTTCTAATACTGAATTGAAGAGGTTGGTTCTTGATGAGGCTCACAAAACGAGGTATACCATTCACCCGGGGAGCACGAAGATGTACTTGGATTTGAAAAGACAATTTTGGTGGAAAGGCATGAAGAGGGAAATTATGCATGAGTATGTGTCAAAGTGTTTGACTTGTCGGCCAGGTTAAGGCCGAACATCGAGGCTCGGGATTTCTACAACCACTTGAGATTCCCCGAATGGAAGTGGGAGTTTATTACTATGGATTTTGTGACAGGTTGGCCGCATCGCGCGAGAGGATTTAATGCGCTTGGGTTATAGTTGACGATTGACTAAGTTCCGCACACTTTATTCTCGATCGCGATCACTTATTCATTGACTCGCTTGGCGTACCTTTGTATATTCGTGAGATCGTGAGACTTCATGGCGCACTGTGAGTATTGTGTCCGATAGAGATCCGAGGTTCACATCTAGATTTTGGAAGTCGTTGCTAGTGAAGCTTTGGGGACCAGATTAGACTTCAAGATCAAGACAGTTTTCATCCACAAACTGATGGCGGTCATCCGAGCGATTGATTCAGATTTTGGAGGATATGCCGCGAGCTTGTGCCGTGGATTTCAAGGGAAGCTGGGATTCTCACTTACCTTTAGCCGAAGTTTGATAATAACAGCTATCGGCCGAGTATCAAGATGGCGCCGTATGAAGCATTGTATGGGCGTAAGTGTAGATCACCAATTTGTTGGGACAAGTTGGAGAGGCGAAACTTTGGGGTTCCGAATTAGCAACGTCGGTTGAGAGCGTGAAGTTGATTAGAGATCGATTGCGCACCAAAGTCGACAAAAGAGTTACGCGGACAATCGAAGACGGATCTTGAGTTCCAAGTGGGAGACTACGTGTTCTTGAAGGTAACACCGAGAGAGGTGCGAAAGATCTAAGGAAGAAAGGAAGCTTACACCGAGATACATTGGCCCGTTCGAGGTTCTTGAGAGAGTTGGGTCCTTAGCGTATCGAATTGCATTGCCACCTTCACTTTCGGAGACTCATAATGTATTCCATGTTTCCATGTTGCGAAAGTATTTGAAAGATGAGTCCCATGTACTTGAGTATGAGGAGATAACGTTTGAGCCGGATATGTCATATGTTGAAAAGCCCGTGAAGATTTTGGATACCAAAGAGCAAGTGCTACGAACCAAGAGAATTCCCTTAGTCAAAGTTCTTTGGAGAAACCACAACATTGAGGAAGCGACTTGGGAAACGGAAGCGGAGATGCGCGAGAAGCATCCACATTTGTTTGATGAACTTGGTAAGAATTTAGGGACTAAATTCCTAAAGGAGGGGAGAGTGTAACACCCCGTATTCTTGCATGTGCATTGTATGCTTGTCTTCTTGTTTTCTTGTTGATTGTGAGCATGTTACTTAGTCTATATATGATTTAGAAACATTCATAAGTCATTCATGAAGCTCTTAACATGTTTAGAATCATGTTTACATGCTTGTTTAATCGCCGGTTGAATTGCTTGTTAGTCCTTCTTCTTTCCCTCCTTCGTTTGGATTGTTCGGGTGTTGTTTGAGGGTGCTTGTGATGAGTTTTAAACTCATTTTTGTTGGGGTTTGAAACCCCCTTGATTTGGCTAAGTGTTTGGGGGTCTTTTAGGTTGAGTTTTGAGCCATTTTGGTTCTCGCCAGTGATCGCTTAAGGCCGCAGTAGAATGACCTTGCCCCCCGCAAGGTAACCGTAGAACTTGGAGGTTGTGCATCCTGAGAGGATGCGGTCGCAAGGCTAAGGGGACCATGCGACCGCAAGGTCCCCCGAGGCTGGGTTGCTCTGTTTCGATGTTTCTTGAATTCTACCCTTAAACCCCTATCCAAAACCCTTTCTAAACCCCACCTAAACCTCCCTAACCCTTATTACTTGTGTCCTAACATCTCTAACTAGTTATAAGGATGGATTAAGAGAGCATTAGTGATCATTAAGCCCACAAAAATCAGATTTTAAGAGACCACATTGTCATGACACTTGTCCCACTCAGTTTTTGAACCAATATACACCACACTTGCAGATTTTGACTCTCATTTCTCTCCCTCACTCTCCAAAAACGGGATTTCTCTTCTCCAAGACTCTCCCATGGCTTCTTGAAGCTCTCATCTCCATCTTCCTTGATCCTTCACTTATTTGCTCAAGCCACCTTCATCAATAGTGTAGAGCTCGAAGAGTAGAACTTTTCCAACCGATCAATCTTCTCATTTGCTTTCTTTGGTGTAGAACACAAGTAAGTTACTCTTCTTCTTCTTCTATTTAGTTCTCATTGACCCTAAGGAAACAAAGCCTATGGTGATTGAGGTCAATGAGGACACATAATTGCTTCCTATGCCTTCTACTTGTATTTTGAAAATATGAACTTGCTAGGAGCATGTATAGGATGATTTCTTGCCTATGGAAGTTTATTAAACTCTTTCATCTTGTCTATTTAAGGTTTTGATCATGTTAGAGACATGTATTATATATGTTGCTTGAGTAAGTGCAATATGTGAATGCCCTAATTTGAGCCTACATTGTATGTTGTTAAGTTGTTATGTGTTCTATCCTCAAAGTTGAACTCTATGATGTATATGAACCACATTGCAATGCCTTGGTGAATTCACAACCTTGTTGAACCTAGAAATGACCTAGGTTGGGTTATGAAGCACATAGCTTCAATTTCTCCAAAATTGGGAATTTAGAGAAAAGACTCAACGGAGTCGACTCTAGGGAAGATTTGAACATGTTGAACTCTAGTTTCAATCCCTACGAAGTTTGGACACCGTTTGATTTGGTTTACTCAAATATGAGCTTGGTTTAATTGTTTACAACAAGTTGTTATGAAAGATTGGTTTTGTGCAATTTATTGCCTTGACATGTTTTATGGTAGAGATTAATACCCTACTTGGTTGGTCGAGTTCGCTCTTGTCGAATTCGATCCTTGATTGGTTTAAGTCAAGTAAATATCTACTTGTGCATCACATTGAGTCCAGCTGGCATTATTTGGTTTGTTTATTAAGTCGTGGTGGGGACGATGCACGCCTTCACGAATTATGGGATTCGTGCTCGCTATGGATCGCCGCACTGGGACCTCACACACACCTCCATTGTTGGCCTTGATGGGGAAGTAGCCCTTGTGCCGCAATACGCTGCCGCATTGGCTTGCTATCTAGATCGAGTAGGTTCTCGATAAAAGTCGATGTAATCACCGAGCATCGATGTTGCACGATCCCATATAATAAAGTTTATTGCAGGAGCTACTGGCGGCCGTGACTATATCATATCCTACTTGTATGATTTATTTTCCCGCACTTATGTGAATAATGTGCTAAGTGCTATATGATGATCATGTACCATAATTGAGATAAATGTCATGCTATAACATGAACATGCATTGTAGTAACTTACTAAGTCTTTCGACTTACCCTATTTGTTTGTTTTGTTTCCTTAGATCCGAGCCGAGGAGACGGTCCGAGATAGACTCGCTTTATTCACGCTTGGTCGCTTGCAAGGTTGCTCTTTTGACTTTTGTTATTAGTCTTTTATTTTGGCAAGGACGTTGGGAAGCAAGTCATAGACTTGACTTGGGTTTTTGTTGTTGTAGTTAACTTAATGATTTGACACTTGTAATTGTATGCCGACTATATGTCGAGCCTGTTTATATGTTATGGTTCTATGCTTTCTTCCGCTAAAGCTCGCTTATATATTATTGTTGTTGTTGTCTCCTGCATGTTGTGGCCGTTGAGGTTTTATAAGCATGTGTTATTATTGTAGGAGTAGTTGTTCCTACTGTAACGCCGATGACTTGTTTATATTAAGTTGTTTTTCCCGCCAAGTAGCCGAAGTTGTTATTCGTATGCGATGTTGCGCCACATGAATTTTATAATCCTACTTGTGCATGCTTGTGTTATTGATTATTTGGACTGGCACGACTCGATCTCGCATTGGGGTCCTGGTCGGGCCACAGCTTGGTATCGTGAGCTTAGGTTACCTGCCTCGGCCAGATAGGTTCCATGGCCTAGTTGGGTTGGTTATTTGTGTGTTGATTTTAACGCCGAGTGAATTTTGTAGGAGTCCGATGGATAATCCTGTGAGAGGTAGACCCGTGAGAGGTCCTTGGAACCGGTTTATATATGCCACGGAGAACTAGTAGTTCCTGATATGGTCAATTACATCGCAGACATGGCTTTTTCGTGGGCAAAGCCAGGAGGCCGGGCAGGGGAGCAAAGACCACCACCACCTCCACCACCGAGACCAAGGACCGACACCACTCTCTTAGAGATTTCTTAAGTTAAAGCCTAGCTGCGTTTCTTGGGGAACGAAACCGAGGGAGGCAGAGTTATGGATGGAGGAAATGATCAAGTATTGTCCATGTTGGGGTGTAAGACGAAGAAAGAGTTATGCTAGCAACGTTTAAGTTTAAGGACCGCCGAACATTGGTGGGCGTGTGTTGAAGGAAGGCTGGGAGATGCGACAAGTTCCCATTACTTGGGCCAATTTCCAAAGAGAGTTTAAGAATGAATATGTCTTGGGATGTATTCATGACCAAAGGAGAAGGAATTCTATGATCTTGAGCAAGGTAGCATGGCGTGGCGGAGTATTCGCGAAATTCAATTGAGCCATATTGTATGCGTATCGATTCCTACGGAGGCACGGAGAACACATAAGTTTGTAAAGGGGTTAGAGCGAGTTTAGAAACAAATTCTAGCTTAAGCTCACCGATATCGAGTCTGAGTTGATCGGCGTATGAGGTGGAGCAAGATATTGAGGAACACGGGTCAAGAATAATTCTAGTAATGCACGGCGGTCTACTCGGAAACAATCGAGGAAATAATTCGGGTAATAGAAGGGGATATCAAAGAAGCAGTGATAGGAGAGGTGGAGGCCAAGGTAGGCACGATCACGGGAAGCAAGGTAACAATACTTCTTCATCTCGAGGCGGCAAGGATCGCGTAATGAGACCATGATTTGTTCGTTACTGCCGGAGATGCAGGCACCACGGTTGATAGGTCTTTGGGGAAAAATGGGAAGTGTTTCTATTGCGGAGATGATGGAACTCACATGAAGAAAGATTGTCAGAAGTTTAAGGCTAGTCGATCGGGCTGACGATGCAGGGGCTAAGAGAGATGGGGACGGTAAACCAAAGGTGCAAGGCCGTGTGTTTGCGCTTGATCGGCGCGAGGTTCGAGGGTCTGGCCGAGTGATAGGAGGTACTCTTTCTATATTCGATCATAAGGCTCGAGTTCTCATAGATCGAGGTCTTCACATTCTTATGTTGCTTAGCACTTTATTGAGAATCTTTATGTCTTGCCTCAACCTTTGCCATATTTGCTTGAAGTTTCTACCGCTCGGGGAATATATGCTCGCATCGGAAGTGTTTAAATCTTGTGATGTTTTGGTGGGTGACCACACTTTGCATGCGGACTTGGTAGTTCTACCTATGTGATTTTGATGTGATTCTTGGCATGGATTGGTTATGTGCTTATCATGCTATAGTTGAATTGCCATAAGCGGTTACTTTTTATATCTTGGGTGTGCTGATTTTACATTTGTGGGTGATCATGCATCAGTGATTTGCATTTTATTTCGCTCTAAGGCTAGAAAATTATTGTCTCAAGGGTATGCGGGTTATCTTGCATGCGTTGTTGATAAGAAGAAGTCTTCGCCGAATTTAGAAGAGGTTCAGGTAGTATGTGAGTTTCCGATGTGTTTCTACCGACCATGCTATGCCACAGATAGAGAGCTAGAATTTTGGTATGAGATTATTAGGG